>CM056051.1:349475505-349565505 GCA_029574335.1 Rana kukunoris
TGTATTAAGTAGCAGGTGAGCGTCCCGTCACGCGGCGCCGTTAATATGTATGTTCCTGATAGGGGATGTAGGAACTAATGGAATGGTCATAGACCAATCGGAAGCTCGGCGGGGGGATATGATATCCCACCGTTGACTTCCCACAATGAAATGTGGCCAATAGGGAGAAGGAAGAGGAAGGGAGAGGAGGGGAGGGGGAGGGACAGGGAGGAGAGGGCGACGCACGTTCTGGGTTAGCCACTGGGAGTGTAAGCAGTAAACGTTCAGCTTGAGGAAAGGGAGGAAGGAAGAGAGGAGGGGTTGGGGTGTGAATACAGTAGTGGTCATTATCTGCTGATCAATGCATAGATCAGACAGAGGCCAAGTAGAAAAAACTATGGGCCAGATTCAGGTAGAGTTAGGCTGGAGTATCCAGTGATCCGCCAGCCTAACTGTCACTTTAAGCCGGTCTTTTTGTTTTCTGCAATATCATTTTCGATACGCTGCCGCAACTTTAGGAGCAAGTGCTTCATGAATAACAGCACTTGCTCCTAAAATTTCGGCAGAGTAACGTAAATGAGAAGCGTTACTCCAGAGCAAAGATGCTCTCATCTACCTGAATCTGGCCCTATATGTTTAGGACAATATAGGGATGGATTGCAGGTATTGTAGAGATAGCCATGCGGGATGGACGGCAGATAAACCATAGGGCATCAAGTACAATTTACATAATAACATATGTATATAAAGATTTATACAAAATAAAGCATATAATACAATAATTAGTATATTTAAATGAGAATTCATTTAAGCCGGGGGGTATCAAAGCGTTAAGTCGTTCGATCCACAATGCCTCACGTTGTAAAAGCGTCTTATCTCGATCGCCACCTCTCGGGTCTACAGCCAATACCTCAAGTACCATAAATTTAGTAGCCATAAAATCATATCTATGATGTAGACCGATGTGCCTACCAATGGAAGTCAATTTACCATTGGTGGAGTCATACATATGGTTGCCAATACGCTGTCGCAGTTCGCAGAATGGTTTTTCCCACGTAAAAGGCTTTGCAGGAGCACATCATTAGATAGATCACACCTGTTGTCCCACAGTTGGCTGAAAAACGTTGAGAAAAAGTTTCTCCATTAGGTAAAGTATGTGTACGGCCTTCTAGGATCCATGGGCACTTGGGGCGATGGCCACAACAAGAAGTACCTCTGGGCCCCTGGCGAGGCAAGTTGGCGTTTTGATAGTGGCTACTGATTAATCGGTCTCTAAGTGATTTGGCTCTGCGAAATATTAATTCCGGGGTATTCCGAATATGCTTATGCAGCACATGATGATCGGCTAGCATGTGCCAATGTCTGTCTAGAATGCTACGCAACTGGCCATGATGGGCCGAATATTGGGTAATAAATGCCGTTGTTGGCTTCCTAGGCACGCGTGGAGTGGTATAAAGAAGAGATAACCTAGTGCGTGCTCTAGCTTTGTTGAAAGCCTTGCGTAGGATAGTAGCAGAGTAACCCCTTGCAAGAAGTCAAATCTCTCTCTCTCTCTTCCTCTCTCTCCTTTCCCTCCTTATTCTATTTTCTTACTTTTCCCCTCCTCTTCCCCCTTCCCCTCTTTGCTCCTCCCTTTTCCGTCCCCCCCCCTTTTTTTCGTCACTCACATATTATTTTGTTGGCTTTGCGCACAGACTCACATTTCAATATTTCCTCTAGCACTTACTAGACCTCACTGGTGTCCCCCTCCTTCTATACTGTAGTCATTACAGAGAATTTCTTCTGACCCCTACTTTTATATATAGCTATTTTACGGATAGCCCATAGGGCGGTTCCATCCTCCATTTACCCGTTCTTGAGAGGTTACTTTCCTCCATGTGCGGCTTGTAGCTCCAGGTGGTCCTCTCCACTCATGCAGGTAAGCCATGTGGCATCTCTTGAACCCCCAATAATGTTTTTTCTGTATAAGCAAAACATTTGTATAGCAACTTTGTTGAACACCATCATGCATATTTACCTATATGTATGGAATTTGTGATTGTAACTATTGTATATTATGTTTTTAGACCACCTCTCCTGACGAAGCAACTACTGTTGCGAAACTAGTGGAGATTCAACTGGCATGACCCCACTCTTTTCACCGCCCCCCCCCCCCCCCCCTGTGTAGGGTTGATTTAACATCTCGGTGACCTGTCTGGTTGGTCATGCACTGTGTCACGTTTTTAATGTTGTTTTTGTTTTTATAATCCAATAATGTGTGTTCTATTTGCCCATTATTATGTATAATAAACAAATGTAATAACTTTTTACCTTAGTTCATCTTTCCACTGTATTTTCTTATACCCAGTACCGCTATAGTCCACTCGCCCACTCCCCCATTTCCAAGTTATTCCTGGGTCACTTTTGGGGTCCCAGGTAAACTTGATCTATTCAATTTATATTAATATATATTTAGGATGATGGTACTTTTATGTTTATTTTTTCTGTTTACTGTAAGAGGCTCCAATTTAGCCTGCGCTTCATGCTGGTCCCCCGTCTTCTTCCAGCTACCACCATCCCGGCTGGCACTGTATGCCATCCCGATGAATCCTCCCTGGCTTCTCCCGGCATTCGGCATCTGTACCCAGTGGCTTTGGTCTTCCCACCCCACACTTTTATGGTAACCTTCACGTTCTGACCCTTCCATCCAGGGAGAGTCGCTACATCTGTGCGAACCACAGTCTTTCCTTCTACCCCCACAAGCACGCTAGCCGGCTCAAAAAACGGTTCTGCCGAGAGCGTCTTGGTTCCCTTGCCCCCGCAATGGCTTTCTTGCCCCCTTCAAAAGCATGCCTGCCATCTTAGTATACACTGGTATTTTTCTGGATAATCTGTATATCAGTGTTCCTTATAGTGAACTGACCTGCCCGGCCGAGGCTGGATAGGACTAAATCTGCATATATTAACCCGGGCTGCAAATGAGTAAATACTTTGTACAGTGCGAGCATTGATATTTGGCCCTAGCAAACTAGCCTGCCTGGCCAGAATCAAATTGTTTTGATGCAAACGTCAGCTGGCAAGACGTTTCCCTATTTTGGATAATATTGGGTAGATTTGGATAACCGTGTCCTTTTATATAGTCACGGAAATATATTCCATTAACTTCAAACTGGGGAAGCGTATAAGAGCGGTCAATAAAAATATCATGAGTAGGACGACGAGAACCATGAAGGGCAGCGACCCAAAAACGCTCAAAAATAGCGCAGTGACCAATACGATAAAACAATATTTAACCCAAGAGGCAAGCCTAAAAAGTCCTGGTTTTGGGTAAGCTACAGCAAGATAAAACTGATAAGAAAACAGATAAAAAAAAAAAAAAAAAACGAGCACTGTAAAAAAAAATAGTTGGGGAAGTCTCGGACTTATCTAGGAGATGATATACCTACAGAGAGTGAATCAGAGATAAGCAGAACGGATGAACAGCAGGCAGATGCACAAATTCCAACAAAAGGGGAAATGACCGAGATGTTACTGCAACTGGAAAATGCAATCAAAGTAGAAATCAACTCATTAAGAGCTGACTTAGGGCACCTCCTGACAAGAGTAGAGGCGATGGAAGAGAGATCAGATAAACAGGACCAGGAATTAAATTAAAGGAGCAAGTCAGATTGATGCAACAAAACCAGAGGAAAATCTTATATAGATTAGAAGATCAAGAGAACCAAAATAGAAGCCAAAACCTGAGAATTCGTTCGCTCCCAGTAGAAAGAGGAGAAGATCCCATACTGGACAAGGGAGCAGATTGAACCCCCTCAAAATTGAAAGAGTACACCAGAACGGAAAACCAAATAGTGTAGAAGCAGACTGGCCAAGAGATATAATAGTGAGGTTCTGGCTGTATGAAGATAAAGCAGAAATCTGGACAAAATTAAGGGAAAAACCCCCTATACAGTATAAAGGGACTGAGTTACAAATGTTTACAGATCTGGCCCCAGAAACGCTTGCAAGGCGGCGACTCCTGAAACCACTTTTGGAGCAAATGCAGGCACAGAATATTAAATATAACTGGGGATTTCTGGCTTGTTTAATAGGCCAGAAAGAAGGAAGATCAGCAAGGTTAAGGCTCCCTGAAGAACTAATAGGATTTTGTAACAAACTGCATTTACAGGTGCCAGACTTGCCAGGTTGGGCAGGAAAAGAAAATGAGACATAAAGGGAAGTGATTCAGGAGAAATAAGCCAAAAAGATTGAGGTTTAATTCCCATAAATGAATTATTGGAGGGGGTGGAGGAGGGTAGAGTAAAGGGGGGTTTAAAAGGGGTTAACTTGGTCCGTATGTTCTGTCTCTGGAATTCCCTACTCCCCCACATATAGCGAGAGGGGTACAGATGGCACGATCAGAGTCACACCTCTAAATAAGATAACCAGTGGTGAGGGAGGGAGGTGGGACCACTCATGTTTCTAAGGTCAGTAATGGGCCTGAGGGTGGGTGGAGGGAGGGTTGTAAGGGGGATGGGGAGGGAGGGGTGGAGCTACCTCATTGATTTTACAAGAATTAAAGGAAAAATTTTGTGGTAGACAGGGTAAATGTGTACAGCACAGAAAAAGGGGAAAGGAAGGTGGGATGACAGCAATAAACTTTATGACCTATAATGTCAGGGGATTAAATACTCCTATCAAGAGGCACAAGATCTTAAAAGAGCTTAAACAGTATAGAGCAGATGCAGTCTTGCTACAGGAGAGCCACTTGACCCTGGAATCAAATGTAAAACTAGGAAATGCGGTTCACATTGGAGGCTAAAATGGCAGATATGCAAAAAGATTTCTCTTCCTAAAAGGTAAATTAGGTGACTTGGAATGCAAACATCTATGCCCCCAATGGAAACCCCCATCAAATACCTTAATGAAATCTTGGGAAAACTGAATGATTGGGATTTGTGAACTTGATGGGAGATTTGAACTTCTGTATGGACCCGGCAGTAGATAGTACCTCCCGGGTGCAAGGGACAAATAACATACAGCTGAAAAAGTTAAAACAAAAAAATGCATAGTAACCAGATGGTTGACATTTGGAGGATAATGCATCCAAAAATTACAGGACAATACGTTTTTTACTCCCCTGTACACGGGACGTACTCTAGGATTGATTACATTATGGTAGACCACAGACTGCTGGAAATGGTCATAGAATAGAGCAGTGTTTTTCAACTCCAGTCCTCAAGGCACACCAACAGGTCATGTTTTTCAGGCTTGGCAAGATGTGGTATATACCATAGTACATACACTCACCGCGCTACTTAAAAACAGTGGAGCAGCTAACACAACTAAATCAGATCAATTTAGCAAAACCAAAACATACAAAAAACAATGTGTAGCGCTGGATGTGAAAAATTTGCATATAATGACATAAGCAAAAAAATTAACAATAATAACCACCAAAAGTGCACTTAAAAGAAAAAAAATGTCTCTAAAATGGTAAAGATAATAATGTCCAGACAAATCAGTTGAGGAAGTGACTGGGTGCGAGTGAAATCCAAATAATCCACCACCGTAGATAATGTTAAAGAGGCTTACCAGATGGTTAGTGACCAAAATAAGTGTACACCTATTAGGTCAACTAAGGCTTAGTGTGACATCAGGAACAACTCGCAGGGCGACTCCAATGGAAAGAGGAGTGGTAGTGGTATCCGATCAGATGAGAGACCAAATATAGAAATATTCACCTCCAAACAGATTCGGCCGATAGAATAACACAGAAGGCCCAATGGCAGGGAAGAAATAAATAAATGGACATAGCATAACTCCGGTAAAAAAAAAGTTTTTACCAAAAGATAAAAGTAATACACTCACATTTGGATGAACAATCATGGGCATATATGTATACAAGCAGTAGGGTCAATCGGTTCCCGACGCGTTTCGTTTCACAAACATCTTCATGGGAATTGTCCTACTGCTCTTAAAGACCCTTTATATATATAATAAACCCCCACTAGATTCATCTTCCTAAAAGGAAACTGTAACGGGGTACCACTTACGTTGGCTAACGTTTATTTTCCCAACTCCTCACACATCACATTTTGCAGACAAATGCTGTCCACACTTCAGGGTTTCAGCTCAGGCTGTATAATTCTGGGCGGGGACTTTAATGTTCCGCTGAACCCCCTGGTAGACACCTCATCGGGGCAGTCCTCCATCACATATAAGATCCTCAAGAGAATCAAAACCTTATTGGGATCCCTGCAACTGATAGACTCCTGGCGCTTTGTGCACCCAGAGGGCAAAGATTACACCTTTCACTCCATCCCTCACAACCGCCATTCCAGAATCGATTACATCTTCACTACTCAGAGAGACCTCCATCTGATAACAGACGCACACATAGGAATTCAGTCTATTTCCGACCATGCCCCGACCTCATTGACCCTTAATTTGCACAGCCCACCTCCCAGACCTAACTCCTGGAGACTAAATCCTTCCCTACTGACTGACCCGCACCTACTCCCGGGCATCTCCTCATCCATCAAAGAATTTTTCCAACTTAATGTTACTACTGACATGGACCCCCTGACAATATGGGAGGCTCACAAGTGCACAGTGAGTGGAGAACTAATCAGATTGGGAACACACCGTAAAAGGGAAAGGGAAAAAGCTATCAGATCCCTTTCAGACAAAATACACAAGCTTGAAACACTCCATAAAAAGTCCCTTTCTGAACACTCAGCCTGCTTACTCCTTAATGCTAGGAAGGAACTCCAACAACTTCTAGATCTCAAAACTAAAAGACTCCTTTTTTTCAAGAAAAAAGTGTACTATGAGCATGGCGATAAGACAGGCAGTTTCCTGGCCAGGGCTTTGAAAGATGCGAATCACACGCACAACATTATGGGCATACGCAATACACTAGGCTCAGTAGATGTCACCACCGATTTAATAGCTCGACATTTTAACGAGTACTACTCCAACTTGTATAACCTCCCAACACAAGGAGACCCCCCTAATTGCTCCAAAAGTAGGTGTCAGGTGATTAGTGATTACTTAGCAGATTCCAACCTGCCTACTTTATCAGAAGAAGTAATCCAACAACTAGAGTCCCCAATAGAAAACTCCGAATTGCAAGCAGTCATCGGAGATCTTAAAGCAGGTAAGAGCCCAGGCCCGGATGGGTTCACCTCCATTTATTATAAGACCTTTGCAGAGATCATTGTTAACCCCCTACGGAAAGCCCTAAACTCTTTAGCCTCACCCAGAGACGTGCCAGCCACATTTCTTTCAGCACATGTTGCTGTCATACCAAAACCAAACAAAGATCCACAAATCTGCGCCAGTTATAGGCCGATCTCACTCCTTAACCTAGACGTCAAGTTGCTGGCGAAAATTTTGGCTAATAGGCTTAGGCCGTTCCTGCATGATATCATAGGGCCTGACCAAGCTGGTTTTATGCCTGGCCGGGAATCAAGGGATAATGTCATCAAAACACTCAACTTAATATACGCAGCACGCACCCGGAAGATTGAGGGCCTTCTCCTGTCCACGGATGCCGAGAAGGCCTTTGATCGAGTCTCATGGGACTATATGATGAGCACATGCCGGCACATAGGCCTGGGATCTCACATGATGTCCTGGGTATCTGCCCTTTACAACAACCCTTCCGCCCGAATTAAAATTAATGGCTCTCTGTCCGAGACATTCCAGATCAGTAATGGCACCAGACAGGGCTGCCCTCTCTCACCCCTCCTTTTTATTCTATCCCTCGAACCGTTCATTAGAAGAATTATAGCCAATAGACTGATACAGGGCTTTTCTTTGGCAGGCAGGGACTACAAGATCGCAGCATACGCGGACGACCTGCTTTTTTTCCTATCGCAACCCCAGACGTCCCTACCACCTCTCATGACTGAATTATCTTTGTTTGGTTACATATCTAATTTGAAGATAAACTTTTCAAAATCGGAAGCGATGAATATCAATATACCAGCACACTCACTAGAATCACTTAGATCCATATGCCCCTTCAGATGGGAATCGGTCGCCCTTAAATACCTGGGAGTGTGGTTAACGCCAGACATAGCACAAATCTATAACTGTAACTTCCCACCCATTCTCAAGACAATAGATAGAGACCTAAAGAGCTGGCATACGCGCAACTTTTCCTGGTTCGGTAGGGCAGCCATATGCAAGATGACCATTTTACCAAAGCTATTGTACCTATTCCGTAACCTTCCGATCAGAATTCCTCAAACGTTTTTTAAAACGATTGCCTCGCTTCAACAGAGATTTATATGGGCCCACAAACCCCCAAGGATTAAAGCTAAATTACTGACACTGCCTAAGCACAAGGGGGGCATGGGAATCCCTGATTTTAAAAACTATTATTTTGCAGCCCATATCACAAGAATCATCGACTGGCACTGTCATCATAAACTTAAGGACTGGATACAGGTGGAAGGGGCCTTGAGCCCCATCCCCCTACGTTTCGCCCCATGGGTCCCTTGGACTAAATATCCCACCTCACTAAAGCTGCACCCACTACTAGGAACCACATTAGAAGTCTTCCATAAACTGTTGAAGTCATCCACCTTATCCACATCCCTGAGCCCACTAACGCCACTCTTTAATAATCCTGACTTCCCCCCTGGAATGGAGAACCGCTCCCTCCACCCCCTTAGTGCCCCCAGACCTCTACTTGCCACGGACTGCTTCCATGGCACTGTATTTAAAGATCTTACTGCCCTTAGGTCGGATTCCAACACTCCGGACCTACCCCTCTGGACTTACTTTCAGGTGAGGAGTTATCTAAATCGTGACTTCAGGAGAAATAACTTCAGTAGGGAGCTTACGGAGATGGAGTCGGTGTGCCTGGCGGGCGAGCCCATACAAAGATCGACCTCGGCCTCTTATGCGTGGTTACGAGATCAACCGGTAAGTGGAGATGACAGGTTCAGAGAGAGATGGTCACAAGCTCTGGACATGCCGATTTCGAACTCCCAATGGAGAAATTCCTGCATTCTTGCCCATAAGTGCTCATTAAGCACCAGAACGCAGGAAACTGCTTACAAGCTGCTCACTCACTGGTACGCTACCCCAGCAAAATTACACTCTTGGTTCCCGCAGACGTCTGATACATGCTGGAGATGTGGAAAGGATAGGGGCACCCTCCTCCACATTTGGTGGCAATGCCCTTTGATTGCCTCTTTTTGGCAAACAGTATGTAAATTTATTCGGACGATCACGGAAACCAAGATGAGGCTTGATGCTGCGTGCTGCCTCCTACACATCTCGAATGTGCCTTACCATGACTACAGGAATTCATTATCTAAGCACCTTCTAAATGCTGCTAAGGCCCTTGTACCCCTATTTTGGAAGTCTACCCGGGTCCCAACGATCCGCGATTGGCTGTCCAGAGTAACGGAAACCTATAACATGGAAGAGACTGTAGCTCAATCCTCAGACCGCACTGAAAAATTCTTCCAAACCTGGTCCCCCTGGATCCAATTTAAATTCTCATCAGCCTACGAACAGGCACTGTCTGCGGTCCAGACCACCTAGATTTAAGGTTGATACCTTTTCTCACATACTACGGCCACCAGGCAATCTGTTGGAGCTACCACCTACCCCTCCCCTTCCTTGCCCATAGCCCCCCCACCCTTTTCATACTTTATCCCCACTCCAGCTGTTCTTCTTCTTAACTACTTTCTTATCACACTGACACTGTCGGTTGGTTCTGCTATAGACGTTTATCTAATGTATTACAATTCTTACGCTTTGCAAAAGAACACTTGCACCATGTAAAAAAATGATCTCCATTTAGATTTATATCTCATCGTCACCAAACGCAACTGTTGCTTCTGGAAATTCTCGATGGGACATCGTGTGTTAACCCTCTTTTTTCTTAAATTTTTGCTTATACTTTGTAATGTGCATGTGTGGGAGCTGCGACTCCCAATTTCAACCTTCCTGACTATTCTTTCAATAAACTGGATGTTATAATAAACCCCCACATATTAATTACAATGAAGGAAGGATTCCGTGTCACCCATTGCTGAGTGCTTCTTGGTAGGGGAAAACATGGCCGCTTCAGCGTGCGCTCCAAGCCTCGCACCCATACAAGGCACTGGAGCGCACCGCTGAATACATATGCGCCGTAAAAACTATTGCAAAGTGCGTTCCAGACCTCGCGTCCATCTGAGACGTTGGAACACACCGCCGAACGTGCATGCGTCACTACTTACATTCCACCGTGCGCTCCAGACCTTGCACTCATACGAGGAAATGGAGCGCAGCCATCGGACGGATATACGCCCTCTGATCGCGTGATGACGTTGCGACAGCAGAACGCGCCTCACTACGCAGTAACGTCGGATGTGGTGTGTGGGCTGTCCAATCAGGGGGAAGACATAGGAGTACTCTAGTGCATTCCAGAGCTCCAACATATTAGTAAATAATCAGCGCAAAAGCACATTAATTTTGACATATTGCTTATCTTAGGCATTTCAATGTCTTACTTCTTGTTTAATATAGGATGTTTGCCCTGTAAGGCCTTATACTACTCGGCATCCTATTATTATGTACTAGTCCATTATGTGTCTCTGGAGCATAGTTACATATCAACATGTATTTTATATATCAATTTTATATTAATTTTATGTGAAAGTTTTATTAATATTTTTTCAATTTTTGAGTATTTTATCATGTATTTCTATATCTTTTTATTGTGTCATGCAATTTTCCTCTGCTGTACGTTAGACTTGTGGCATGTTTATGTTCAAGTGACCTCTAGTCATGGAACGCATGCTATGGATTCAGATCTCCTTTAATGTGCTTTTGCGCTGATTATTTACTAATATGTTGGAGCTCTGGAATGCACTAGAGTACTCCTATGTCTTCCCCCTGATTGGACAGCCCACACACCACATCCGACGTTACTGCGTGGTAAGGCGCGTTCTGCTGTCGCGACGTCATCACGCGATCAGAGGGCGTATATCCGTCCGGCGGCTGCGCTCCATTTCCTCGTATGAGTGCGAGGTCTGGAGCGCACAGTGGAATGTAAGTAGTGACGCATGCACGTTCGGCGTTGTGTGTTCCAACGTCTCGCATGGACGCGAGGTCTGGAACGCACTTTGCAATAGTTTTTACGGCGCATATGCATTCAGCGGTGCGCTCCAGTGCCTTGTATGGGTGCGAGGCTTGGAGCGCACGCTGAAGCGGCCATGTTTTCCCCTACCCGGAAGCACTCAGCAATGGGTGACACGGAATCCTTGCTTCATTGTAGTCAATATGTGGGGGTTTATTTTATATATATATATATATATATATATATATATATATATATATAAATAAATAAAGGGTCTTTAAGAGCAGTAGGACAATTACCATGAAGACGTTTGTGAAACGAAACCGATTGACCCTACTGCTTGTATACATATATGCCCATGATTGTTCATCCAAATGTGAGTGTATTACTTTTATCTTTTAAACTTTTTTACCGGAGTTACGCTATGTCCATTTATTTATTTCTTTCCTGCCATTGGGCCTTCTGAGTTATTCTATCGGCCGAATCTGTTTGGAGGTGAATATTTCTATATTTGGTCTCTCATCTGATCGGATACCACTACCACTCCTCTTTCCATTGGAGTCCCCCTGCGAGTTGTTCCTGATGTTACACTAAGCCTTAGTTGACCTAATAGGTGTACACTTATTTTGGTCACTAACCATCTGGTAAGCCTCTTTAACATTATCTACGGTGGTGGATTATTTGGATTTCACTCGCACCCAGTCACTTCCTCAACTGATTTGTCTGGACATTATTATCTTTACCATTTTAGAGACATTTTTTTTCTTTTAAGTGCACTTTTGGTGGTTATTATTATTAATTTTTTTTGCTTATGTCATTATATGCTAATTTTTCACATCCAGCGCTACACATTGTTTTTTGTATGTTTTGGTTTTGCTAAATTGATCTTATTTAGTTGTGTTAGCTGCTCCACTGTTTTTAAGTAGCGCGGTGAGTGTATGTACTATGGTATATACCACATCTTGCCAAGCCTGAAAACATGACCTGTTGGTGTGCCTTGAGGACTGGAGTTGAAAAACACTGCTCTATTCTATGACCATTTCCATTTCCTTTTTTTGGTCACTAACCATCTGGTAAGCCTCTTCAACATTATCTACGGTGGTGGATTATTTGGATTTCACTCGCACCCAGTCACTTCCTCAACTGATTTGTCTGGACATTATTATCTTCACCATTTTAGAGAATTTTTTTTCTTTTAAGTGCACTTTTGGTGGTTATTATTTTTTTTGCTTATGTCATTATATGCTAATTTTTCACATCCAGCGCTACACATTGTTTTTTGCATGTTTTCAGGCTTTCCATTATTTTGCACAGGTCATTTGATAAGCTTCACTGCCTTAGTAATCACCACAGCCATTTCATCTAAAGGAAATCCTGAAAACTTGACCTGTTGGTGTGCCTTGAGGACTGGAGTTGAAAAACATCGGAATAGAGTATATAAATAGCTGCAGTCTCGGACCATGTTCCCGTAAGCATGAAAATAAATGTTCCCGGATATTAAAGACAACCCTACACCTGGCGATTAAATAAAGAACTACTCTGGGAATTGGAAGGATTAGAAAGGGTGAAAAGAGTATTAGAACAATATTTTTCGATAAACGACACTGAAGGGGTATCAAGGGCAACCCTATGGGATGCACACAAAGCCTATATAAGGGGGATTTTTGATTTCGGAGGGGTTAAGAAAAAAAAAAAAAAAGAGAGAGAAGCAGGAAACTTATTACTTTGATCGGAGAAGTACATAAAGCCAAACAAGAGCACAAAAAACAACAGGGGCAACAACAAGAGCTATATCACAAATTAGTAATTAAAAGAGATGAGCTTAAAGAACTCATGGAACAAGAGACTAAAAAGACACTAAATAAGATTGCAAAAGAAAGGTATATGTGGGGAAATAAACCTAGTAAACAACTAGATATAATGGTGCTAAATGAAAAAAAAAAAAGGATTTTTAATAACAGCTTACCTGTAAAATCCTTTTCTTGAAGTACATCACGGGACACAGAGCGCATAGCCATTACATATGGGTTATATGGGTACCTTCAGGTGTGGACACTGGTGTAATCAACTTCACAGGAAGTTCCTCCCTATATAACCCCCTCCCACTGACAGTGCTTCAGTTTTGTAGCAAGCAATTTCTCCGAGGTTACACAATGTTCCCCAAAAGAGGGGTGGGAGCTCTGTGTCCCGTGATGTACTTCAAGCAAAGGATTTTACAGGTAAGCTGTTATTAAAAATCCTTTTGTCTTTATCGTACATCACGGGACACAGATCGCATAGCCATTACATATGGGATGTCCCAAAGCAATGCTCCATGAAGGGAGGGAGACCGTAAGGCCAAAAATAGCCAAACAAAAAAACATTATCAGGAGGTAAAATAGCTCCACCAACAGAAAAAAAGGGGGCGTGAACCGGGCCAGAGGATTCTATACTGCTGCCCGTAGGACCGCCTGCCCAAATGCTGCGTCCGTAGCCTTTGTGACGTCCAACTTATACAATTTAGTAAACGTATGTACGGAAGACCAGGTTGCCGCTTTGCAAACCTCTGCTATAGAGATCTGATGGTGTGCCGCCCAAGAGGCACTCATGGCCCTCGTAGAATGGGCTTTAACTGATAAGGGAGGTGGAACGCGCTTCAGACCATAGGCCTGAAAAATCAGCTGCTTAATCCACCTAGCCAAGGAAGACTTGGCAGCCGGCTGACCCTTCTTGGGGCCATCCGGAAGAACGAAAAGCACATCTGTTTTCCGAATCTTCTCTGTAGCCTTGAGATAAACCCTCATGGCTCGGACCACGTCCAAAGTATGAAGCAGTCTTTCCTCTCTGGACTGGGGAGTAGGAAAGAAGGATGGTAGGACTAGGTCCTGATTCAAGTGAAAACTGGATATGACCTTAGGAAGGAAAGAAGGTTGAGGCCGCAGAACCACTCTGTCCTTATGCAGAATCAGGTACGGTTCCCTGCAAGACAAGGCTGCCAGCTCGGAGACCCTTCTGGCCGAAGCCATAGCCACCAAGAAAACCAACTTTCGGGTTAGCAGCACAAGAGGGATTTCTGTCAGAGGTTCAAACGGCTGCTTTTGTAAAGCTGACAAGACCAGATTTAAATTCCAGGGGCAGAGGGGAGCTCTAATAGGGGGATTCACATGCAAGACCCCCTGCAAGAAGGTTTTCACAAGCGAATGCGTGGCCAAAGGCCTTTGAAACCATATCGATAAGGCAGACACCTGCCCCTTTAGAGTACTAAGAGCCAACCCTTTGTCAACGCCAACCTGGAGGAATCGCAAGATCCTGTCAATAAAAAACTTGCGAGGATGCCCTCCTTGAGACTCGCACCACTCCACATAGGTCCTCCAGACTCTGTAATAGATATTTCTAGAGACTGGCTTTCTAGCCTGAATTAACGTAGATATGACTTGGGCTGAGAGGCCTCTGCCCTTAAGAATTAGGGATTCAGCCGCCAAGCCATCAAATTTAGCTGCTGTGAAGCAGGGTGGTAGATCGGGCCCTGAGACAGCAGATCTGGGCGCAAGGGGAGTGGCCACGGTGCCCCTACTGACATCCTCACGATGAGTGCGTACCAAGCCCTTCTGGGCCAGGCTGGGGCCACCAGGATCACCGGCCTGCGCTCCACCCTGATCCTTCGTAGAAGGCGGGGAATCATCTGCAGTGGAGGGAACGCATACAGAAGAGAAAACTGGTGCCAAGGACAAACCAAGGCATCGGTCCCGTAGGCCGAGGGATCCCTGGCTCGGGATATGAATTTGTCCAACTTTTTGTTGGATCTCGTTGCCATAATGTCCACCTCTGGGACTCCGAATCTTTGGCAAATCTCTTGGAATACCTGGGGGTGAAGAGACCATTCCCCCGGGAGCAACTGTTGACGACTCAAAAAATCTGCTTGAGAATTGTCTATCCCTGGGATTAACACCGCCGAGATGCAGGGTACATGGGCTTCGGCCCATGAGAAATTCAGGTTTACTTCTCTTTGGGCTGCTGGGCTCTTCGTGCCCCCCTGGTGGTTTATGTATGCCACCGCAGTGGCGTTGTCGGACTGTATCCTTACTGGCAGACCCTGAAGGGGGAGAGTCCAGGCGATCAGGGCCAGCCGAGCAGCTCTGATCTCCAAGATATTGATGGGAAGCAGTTTTTCTGCCTCCGACCACTGCCCTTGCTGGGTCTGTTCTTCTAGAACTGCCCCCCAACCTGACAGGCTGGCATCCGTGGATACTATCTTCCACATGATGGGGCAAAAGGATTTCCCTTTTGATAAATTTTGAGAGACCAGCCACCAAGACAGGCTGCGCCGGACCTTCGGGGAGAGCACTAACAGACGATCTAACGCCTGAATGGACTTGTTCCAAGCAGAGAGAATGGCTGCCTGAAGATATCTGGTATGGATCTGGGTGTAGGGCACAGCCTCGAAGGCGGCCACCATCTTCCCCAGCAGTCGCATACATAGGCGAATAGTCGGCCTCTTCTTGCCTAAGATCACTTGAACTGCTTGAGCTATTGATCTGATCTTTGCTTGAGGTAAAATTATCCTCTGGCAGTCTGTATCTAGCCGAAGGCCTAGATATTCCAACTGCTTTGTGGGTTTCAATACCGATTTTTCTAGGTTTACAATCCACCCGAATTCCTCTAGATGCTGAACTGTGCGACCTACTGCCTGATTGAGGTTGGAAGCTGAGCTGTCGATAACCAGAAGATCGTCCAAGTATGCCAAGACTAAAATGCCTTCTGCCCTTAGGACGGCTAGCACCGGGGCTAACACCTTTGTGAATACCCGCGGAGCTGTTGCCAACCCGAAAGGGAGGGCTACGAACTGGTAATGGCGGTGATCTATCATAAAACGAAGAAACCTGTGATGTGCCGGGTAGATCGGCACGTGCAGATACGCATATTTTATGTCTATAGATGCTAGCAAGTCGTCTTGATGTAGGCTGGCTGCCACCGAACGTATGGACTCCATACGAAAGGTCTGAATGTTTAGAAAGCGATTTAGGCGTTTGAGGTCCAAGATAGGCCTGACGTCGCCATTGGGCTTTGGTATTATGAAAAGGTTGGAGTAGAATCCCAGACCCCATTCCTGGGTTGGTACTTCTACAATTACCCCTTGGAGCAAGAGACGATCCAATGCTTTTACAAGAGAGGCCCTCTTTAATGGGTCGCTTGGAAGACTTGACCCCTGAAAATGAGGAGGGGGGACTTCCCGAAACTCTAGCTTGTAGCCCGTGGTTACCACGGATCTTACCCAAGAGTCGGGAATTCTGGCCTTTCACACTTCGGAGAAAAACCGAAGCCTTCCCCCCACCCAAGAGAGTGGGGGCGCCCCTTCATGAATCTGACTTGAGGACTGGTTTAACCGGCTTGCGAGACCATGGCCTCTTGCCTGCCGTGGCTTGTCCTTGTGGGCGGCTATTAAATTCTGAACGCCCGGGAGGCCGTCGATACTGACGGGAAGTTGAAGGGGCCGAGCCTGCGAAGGCCTGTCGCTTAAATGCGGGCCCACGCGATCTTTTCTTGACAGGCAAGAAAGAACTTTTACCACTTGATATGGTCTGGATATATTTATCTAGGTCTTCACCGAATAGTCTCCCACCATGAAAGGGAAATCCTGCTAAAAGCCTTTTGCAGGGTGCCTCTGCTGACCAGTTTTTTAGCCACAAAAGGCGACGCATATGAACCAACAGCAGAGATAAACGGGACGCCTGTTGAACGGAGTCCTTAATAGCATCTACTGCAAAGCAGAGAGCTCTTGGGAGGTCAGCCAATTCACGAGCTTGCTGAGCCGGTATGTCCCTTAATATCTGTTTAGTCTGATCCTTTAAAGCCTGACAAACGCCAATGGCTGCCACTGCTGGCTGAACCACGGCACCTACTGTGGTAAAAGAAGCCTTCAGTAGGGTCTCCAATTTTTTGTCGACTGGATCTTTAAACACCTGGACATTTTCCACCGGACAGGTCAGGGATTTATTTACGCAGGAAATGGCTGCGTCCACGGTAGGGAGTGTCCATTTCTTTGCAAATTCTTCTTCCATAGGATAGAGAATGGTGAACCTTTTAGGAGGGATAAAAATCTTATCAGGTCGAGCCCAATCCTGAAAAATCACGCTCTCCAGAAGGGGGTGAACCGGGAAAGACGCACCACTCAATGGTGCCTTCAAGGAACCTAAAGAGGATACCGCGGGGGCTAATTGTTCTGACACTGGAAGTTTAAAAGCAGTGCAAACCATATCCGTCAGAGACTGGATCCACAGACTCTCTGCTTGAGAAGCCGAAAAAATTTCATCTATAGTGGAATCTTCAATGTCTGACCTGTCAGGACTCAGGTTCGCTTGATCCCCCTGTGGGTCCAATTCCTCCGAAGAGAGGACCTCTGCATCCGAACACACCGTTCTAGGCGACGGGGATCTAGCCCGTTTGCCACCCGGCAAAGAGCGGGCAATTAAAGCAGTTAACCTTTTCTCTAGCCCACCCAGGGTGGATTCTAGCATTTCTTCCGTAACATAAACGGGAATGGGTTGATTGGGGGCCGCCTCTGCCCCTAGCACCCTCAATGGCTCCTGCACGATGCTGTTCGGTGGTCTATCTGGTGAGGGTGGGACCACTGGAGCCTGGCCCAAATCCTCTGACCCCGTTGGAGACCCCTTTACTTTTTTGGCACCTTTTGCAGCCTTAGCTGGTCCTGATCCCTTGGGAGCCATTGCACAACCTTGAGACACCCCTACAGCCAACACCCAACTGTTGTAGCTAGAAGTGAAACATTAATAAGGATAGGCTATGGTAAAAAAAAATCTAAATTTTCATACGCCTGAGAAGGCGGCAATACCGAGGAAAGTCCTGTGAGTATTGCCACACCAATGCCCGTTAGCTGGAGTCCAAGGTTGCACCGACTCAGATACTGCCAGATCTAAGGCTGAGTCCCTTTAAGAAAAAAATCTTTTTTTTTTTTTTTCTGGTCAGTGTGGACTTTTAAGTCCAGACCTGAAGATCCACAAACCACCACTGGGTGTCACTGTTAGCCAGAACTGGCTCAGCTGCGCGCTCTATGTCCTCACTCTCCACTGCTCTCAGGAGGGAATGCCAGCCAGGAAATGCTTTTTTGCTTTATCTGAGACCTGACGCTGCTGGCCCGCCCCCCCCACGCCCGCTGACGCTGAAAAAGGCGGCGCGCACGCGCGCGCCCCCGCCCCCCCACGCTGAAACCAACATGGAGGAAGCAGAGAGCAGAGGAGAAGCCTGGACCAGCGCTAGCAACACAGACACCCGGTAAGCCACTAATCTTTGTAGTGCACACATAGAGGAAGCTGTCCCCCTAGGCTTCCTAGGAAACAGGAGTTTTGTCAGCACTTCCTCTCTATACACGTGGGGCTGCAGGATCATGCTAACAGGCAAATCTGGGGGGAGTAGCAAAATACATATCTTTAAAAGCATATATATATCTACATGTTATCTGGGTAAACATTAGTACATCCCATCCTGCCTCAAAAGACATAGTGGAGATAGTGGTTGATGCACAAGCATACCATTAGCCAACCCAGAAACCCCAGGGGGATACCTACTGTCGAACCAAGTCCCGCAGGTTCCCTCTTACCTGCTCCACGCCGCAGGGTATTGCAAAATGCAAGAGGCCCAGCCTTCCCCCATCTCCGTGGGTATTGTCTTGGACCTTCAGGGACCGGGGTCCTGTGTTAAGGAACCCACACCCCTGGACCTATATAGCATCCTGGCATCAGTAGCGTTTAGTTCTTGGAAGAGACTAAGGCACTGGAGCCCAGAATCCAGCCCTCCAAGGAGAGGCATTATAGGCAAAAACCCCACTCCAGCAGGGCCTGGGTACCGTACACCTTGGCTTTGAAGCACTTCGGACGGATCCGGCTAGCTATCCTGGGTCCCGAGACCTCCGAGGGACAGCTAGACGTGACCAACACCTAAGACACTGGCGAAAAAACTGAAGCACTCCCAGTGGGAGGGGGTTATATAGGGAGGAAACTTCCTGTGAAATTGATTACACCAGTGTCCACACCTGAAGGTACCCATATAACCCAAGTGTAATGGCTATGCGCTCTGTGTCCCGTGATGTACGATAAAGAAAACAATCCCTTTACAGCAAGATTTGTTTTTTTGTTGGTGGATGGATTTTGGAAATAAATCACATTATTTGGGATTTTTTTCAATTGGGACAACTTATCTTTTTTGCTTTGTATATTTTTCCTTAGAAAGAGTCAAACACTTTCTTTATGGACTTAAATTATGGGCCAGATTCAGGTAGATGGGAGCATCTTTACTCTGGAGTAACGTTTCTCATTTACGTTACTCTGGCGAAATTTTAGGAGCAAGTGCTGTTATTCATGAAGCACTTGCTCCTAAAGTTGCAGCAGCGTATCGTAAATGAGCCGGCGGAATTCAAATTGGGCGGGTACGGGGCGTGTATTATTTAAACTAAGCGCGATCCCGTGGCGAACGTACTGCGCATGCGTCGACTGTCAATGCATCCCAGTGCGCATGCTCCAAATTCTGTCAGTGAACGTCAATGACGTCAAATCCCCATTCATGTACGTTTTACGCAAGCGACGCGATGACGACGGCTATACTTAACATAGGATACTCCACTAGGGGGCTGCTTTATCTTTACGCCGCGTATCGCTTACGGAAACGTCGGAAAGTCACTGCGTCGCGCCCGAATACGATCGTGAATTGCCGATTCCCGCTGATTAACATATTTTTTCGGCGTTAATCAGCGGGAACGCCCCCGGCGCCATTTTTAAATTAAAGTTGCGATGCGATGGCGAAATTCAATTACGCCGCTCGCATCGGAACTCCAACCCGGCGTTTCTTGTTTTCTGGTTACAGAAAACAGAAACGCCGGCTTAAAGTGACAGTTAGGCTGGAGTATCACTGATACTCCAGCCTAACTCTACCTGAATCTGGCCCTATGTGTGCAAAACTTTTTGGCGATTTATTTTAAAGATTTTTTACCACTAATTGTATATCACTGTTTTATACACTTTTTATGAGAATTTTATGATTTGTATTTTTCTCACTTTAGTATATTTATTATTTATGAATGTTTTTTTATAATCACTTTCTAGCGCCCTTTTTTTTCACATATCACTTCGTAGTAAGAATTCTATTTTTTACTATTAGAGGAACAGTTAAATAATTTAATTAATCACTTTTAGATAATTGGCACGGATTTATTCTTTTTAGATTATCAAAGTGGACATCCCCATTAACTTGGAACACACTGGCAGTATGGTATGGGATAAATCAACTAGGTCAATACGCCCCAAAAATACCAAGTACCTAACCAAAAAAAAAGAACAAGAGAATAGGAATAGAACAGCAGAGAGCGAAGAGGTGGAGGGACAGAAAAGAGAAAGAGGGTCAGGAGGTAAGGAGGTACACGGAAGGCCAAGGACTAAACGGGGACGTATACCGAGAAGTGGAAAGAAAGCCCAAATCTCTGACGAGCAACGGAACGTGATCAAAGTGGGACTCCAGAAAAGGAAGCCCAAGGTTCCCAGATGAGCTTGAATTTGTCCACAGTATCAAGGATAATGTTGGAGATCTTCTCATTCGACATTATCCATGATATTTTTCTTTTGGCAATTTGAAAGGAGACTGACGGAGACTTCCAGGCTCTGGCAATAGTCATCTTGGCTCCTAGAAGGATGAAGTGAATCAGAGTCTGGGTACTTTTGGGGGTTTGCGACGTGGTTCCTAAACAAAATTGGTGTTCTTTTTTTCCCCACAAATAGAGCTTTCTTTTGGTGCTATTTGATCACCTCTGCGGTTTTTATTTTTTGCGCTATAAACAAAAATAGAGCGACAATTTTGAAAAAAATGCAATATTTTTTACTTTTTGCTATAATAAATATCCCCCCAAAATATATATAAAAAAAATTTCCTCAGTTTAGGCCGATACGTATTCTTCTACCTATTTTTGGTAAAAAAAAAATCGCAAACGGCGTTTATCGGTTGGTTTTCGCAAAATTTATAGCGTTTACAAAATAAGGGATAGTTTTATTGCATTTTTATTAATTATTTTTTTTTACTACTAATGGCGGCGATCAGTGTTTTGTTTTGTGACTGCGACATTATAGCGGACACTTCAGACAATTTTGACACATTTTTGGGACAATTGTCATTTTCACTGCAAAAAAATGCATTTAAATTGCATTGTTTACTGTGAAAATGACAGTTGCAGTTTGGGAGTAAACCACAAGGGGGCGCTGTAGGAGTTATGTGTTCCCTGTGTGTGTTTACAACTGTAGGGGGTTGTGGCTGTAGGTGTGACGTCATCAATCGCGTCCCTCTATAACAGGGATGATGCGATCGATGCTGCCGCTACAGTGAAGCACGGGGAAGCCGTGTTTACACACGGCTCTCCCCGTTCTTCAGCTCCGGGGACCGATCGCCGCACTCCAGCGAGTCCCGCGGTCCCGGAGCTTCGGACCGGGTCACGGGCGCGCGCCCGTGACCCACGGCTGGGTACTAGAACCAACGTAAATATACGTGGATGTGCCCAGCCGTGCCATTCTGCCGACGTATATGTGCAGGAGGTGGTCCTTAAGAAGTTAAGTAAGGCAATAGCAGGATCCCGAGCTACCCCTACGATCTTCTGAATCAGGTTAAAAATGTTGTACCAAAAAGATCTGATTCTAGGGCATTCCCAAAGAATGTGGGGAAGAGAGCCCAAAAGACCACAGCCCCGAAAACAGAGAGGGGAGGATTGTGGATACAATTTTACAAGACGGGTGGGTACTAAGTACCAGCGAGTCATGACCTTAAGACTTGCTTCTGCAAACAATACATTCAGGATGCCCTTAAAAGATCGCGCAAAATTCGAGTGCCACAAATCCAACGTCCAATCAAGGTCTAGGTCCCGTTCCCAACTCCTCATATAAGGCAATTTCTCCAAAGGCTCAGCTAAAGCGGAGTAGATAAGAGAAATACCTCCTCTCGTGTCCATGGCTGAGGAACACCATTGTTCATATGGGGTCACCGACGGTGGGCCCACACAAGTTCTTTTAATCTGGTTTAGGAAGTGAGAAAGTTGGTGGAACCGGAAGTTCTCGGAGGGGGCCATTTTGAGTCTAGAAATGCAGTATCCCAGAGTGAGAGGACCATTCTAGTTAAAAAAGTGGCCTAGTCTGTAAAGACCTTTATCCAGCCACCACTTAAAGGCGATGATGTCCATCCCTGGGGGAAACTGGGGATTACAGAAGATGTGGGCCAGAGGGCGCCAGTGGGTCGTAAGGGGTTTCAATTTGTGTAAGGAGTCACATAAAGTCATAGAGTGGGACAGTGTGGGAGCTAGGATCGGGGGTCGCCGTTTGTGATGGCTCCAGAGTAAGAAGTCCAGGGTATAACCAGGAGTCGCCTCTCTTTCCATGGAGACCCAATCGGGTTTAGGACCTTTCAAGTAAATAACAGAGAACTGACTAAGTTGGGCTGCCCGATAATACCACCAAAGTTTGGGTAGGCCTAAGCCTCCCTTCATTCTGGGTCTAAAGAGGACGGTCTTCGAGAACCGATGTCCCCCTTTATCCCAGATGAAACAGAGAATTGCAGATTGTAGGGTGCAGATGTAGGATTTAGTAACAGGAATAGGTAAGGATCGGAAAAGGTACAGGATTCTAGAAAGGAGGGTCATCTTAACTGCATTAATGCGACCCAGCCAAGACATTTTGTAAAGGGACCATTGGCACAGATCTTCCGTGAGGTTTTTGACCATGGGGGGATAGTTATGTTTGTGAAGCAGTTCAATGCGTGAGGTGAGATTTATGCCTAAATAGGGTATGGAAGTGGAGTTCCAGGAGCAGGGAAAGTGGTGTTTCAGATTATCTACCTGATCTTGGGGGGTCAAAATATTAAGGGCTACTGATTTAGTCATGTTAACCGTTAGGCCAGAGATGCTACTAAAGTCTTTAAGGAGTCGGACTACATTGGGGGTTGAGATAAGGGGGGGGGAGTAATAAAAAGGAGGATGTCATCCGCAAACAAGGCGCATTTGTGCGTTGATTGCCCACAACATACTCCCTGAATGTCTGGGTGGATCCTGATTGCAGCGGCCAAAGTCTCAATGGCCACCGCAAACAAGAAAGGGGATAGGGGACATCCCTGCCTCGTACCCTTCCTGATGGGGAATTGTTCAGAAAAGTGGCCATGAAGTCTGACCTGTGCTTTAGGTTGGAAATACAGAGCCTCTAAAATTTTTATAAAGTCGGGACCAAAGCCCCATTTCTGGAGCATAGCGAAGAGGTAAGGCCAGGCCACCGAGTCAAGTGCTTTTTGTAAATCAATGGATAGTAAGTAGCCTTCTTGGGGTGGCCCGCCGTCCCAGCCTGACCTCAGGGAGAGAACATCCACCGCTATCCGAATCTGATCCGGACCCTGTCTCCCTGGGATGAACCCTACCTGGTCCTTGTGGATATACGAGCCAATAAAAGAAGCCAATCTATTCGCTAAAATCTTCGTCAATATTTTCAAGTCATTATTAAAGAGATTGGTCTGTAATTGCTTACTTCTCTAGGGTCCTTTCCCGGTTTGGGGACTACTGAATCATAGGCTAGGTTCGCAGTTGGGTCAAGGGGGGAATCTTTACGTAAAGAGTTAAAGAACCGGGCCAGATAGGGAGACAAAATGTCTGAGAAGGTCTTGTAATAATGGTTAGAAAAGCCGCCGGGGCAAGGGGCAGAGTCTTTTTTAAAGGTCTTTAATGACTGCACTGACTTCAGGCACTTGAAATGGGGAGTCTAAAATAGATCGGTGGGAGTCCGAGAGTTTAGGGAGTGGAACGTTCTGCAGAAAAGTGTCAAGGTCAGTAGGAGAGGGTTGGTTGTCGGCCGAGTACAGAGTAGAGTAGTAGGATTGAAAAGCTTTGAGAATCTTTTCTGGGTTTTGAGTTAGGAAGCCATTTGAGACCTTAATCTCACTTTTTGTGATGAAAAAAAAAAGACGTTTCATGTGATGAAACAAAACTAAGTTTTTCAAACTTCATTTTCCAAAACGACGTTGCATACACACTATCGTTTTTCCAAAATGCTCTAGCAAAGCGTGGTGACGTACACCACGTTCGACGGCACTCTGTTCCATTAAAGCTCCGTCTCATAACTTGCTTTTGAGCATGCGCGGGTTTAAAAACGTCGTTTTCAACATCGTTTTGCCCACACACCATCACTTTTTATGACACAAAAAAACGACGTTTTGAAAAAAGACAAAAAATTCAAGCATGTTAGAATTTTTTTTGGTCGTTTTTTTGAAGACATAAAACAACGTTTTGCCCACACACGGTGATTTTAAATGATGTTTTTGAAAACGTTGTTTTTTTTTCATCACAAAAAGTGATCCTGTGTACGCGGCCTCAGGAAAGGTAAATGTCCGGAGTCTGGGGGAGATGTGCCTCTTTTAATCATCAGCCATGCGAGTTGCCAAATTTTGTACCTTCATTAAATGTAACCATATTGCTACACTTAGAGGCGCCCCTCTCCTCTTTTATACTCTGTAGCTGGATTTTTCTTCTAATCCCCTTATGGAGGCTGTCATTTGTGGATGGACATTTTATGGTTACATAACCCATCACATGCTATAATATTTTCATACGGACTATAAAACAAAAGGATTAATGACTAAATGGTTGTGGAACAAATCATTTGCATGTCCATTATTTCTTATGGGAAAATACAAACATGCTTCCATAACAAATTATGCTTGCAATGCAAGGTTTTACTGTATACATTATTTTTAAGGTATTCGTTTTATTTTAAATCTGTAAAAACTATAAATTAATGATGCATGATGAGAAAAATGAAATGTATGCAACAAAAAAAATGTATTTCTTTTTTAAATAACTAACATGCTTTGTACCAAAAAAAAGGATTTTTAATAACAGCTTACCTGTAAAATCCTTTTCTTGAAGTACATCACGGGACACAGAGCGCATAGCCATTACATATGGGTTATATGGGTACCTTCAGGTGTGGACACTGGTGTAATCAACTTCACAGGAAGTTCCTCCCTATATAACCCCCTCCCACTGAGAGTGCTTTAGTTTTGTAGCAAGCAATTTCTCTGAGGTTACACAATGTTCCCCAAAAGAGGGGTGGGAGCTCTGTGTCCCGTGATGTACTTCAAGAAAAGGATTTTACAGGTAAGCTGTTATTAAAAATCCTTTTTTCTTTATCGTACATCACGGGACACAGAGCGCATAGCCATTACATATGGGATGTCCCAAAGCAATGCTCCATGAAGGGAGGGAGACCGTAAGGCCAAAAAAATAGCCAAACAGAATATATATCAGGAGGTAAAATATAGCTCCACCAACAGAAAAAAAGGGGGCGTGAACCGGGCCAGAGGATTCTATACTGCTGCCCGTAGGACCGCCTGCCCAAATGCTGCGTCCGTAGCTTTTGCGACGTCCAACTTATAAAATTTAGTAAACGTATGTACGGAAGACCAGGTTGCCGCTTTGCAAACCTGTGCCATAGAGATCTGATGGTGTGCCGCCCAGGAGGCACTCATGGCCCTCGTAGAATGGGCTTTAACTGATAAGGGAGGTGGAACGCGCTTCAGACCATAGGCCTGAAAAATCAGCTGCTTAATCCACCTAGCCAAGGAAGACTTGGCAGCCGGCTGACCCTTCTTGGGGCCATCCGGGAGAACGAAAAGCACATCTGTTTTCCGAATCTTTTCTGTAGCCTTGAGATAAACCCTCATGGCTCGAACCACGTCCAAAGTATGAAGCAGTCTTTCCTCTCTGGACTGGGGAGTAGGAAAGAAGGATGGTAGGACTAGGTCCTGATTCAAGTGAAAACTGGATATGACCTTAGGAAGGAAAGAAGGCTGAGGCCGCAGAACCACTCTGTCCTTATGCAGAATCAGGTACGGTTCCCTGCAAGACAAGGCTGCCAGCTCGGAGACCCTTCTGGCCGAAGCCATAGCCACCAAGAAAACCAACTTTCGGGTTAGCAGCACAAGAGGGATTTCTGTCAGAGGTTCAAACGGCTGCTTTTGTAAAGCTGACAAGACCAGATTTAAATTCCAGGGGCAGAGGGGAGCTCTAATAGGGGGATTTACATGCAAGACCCCCTGCAAAAAGGTTTTCACAAGCGAATGTGTGGCCAAAGGCCTTTGAAACCATATCGATAAAGCAGACACCTGCCCCTTTAGAGTACTAAGAGCCAACCCCTTGTCAACGCCAACCTGGAGGAATCGCAAGATCCTGTCAATAAAAAACTTGCGAGGATGCCCTCCTTGAGACTCGCACCACTCCACATAGGTTCTCCAGACTCTGTAATAGATATTTCTAGAGACTGGCTTTCTAGCTTGAATTAACGTAGATATGACTTGGGCTGAGAGGCCTCTGCCCTTAAGAATTAGGGATTCAGCCGCCAAGCCATCAAATTTAGCTGCTGTGAAGCAGGGTGGTAGATCGGGCCCTGAGACAGCAGATCTGGGCGCAGGGGGAGTGGCCACGGTGCCCCTACTGACATCCTCACGATGAGTGCGTACCAAGCCCTTCTGGGCCAGGCTGGGGCCACCAGGATCACCGGCCTGCGCTCCACCCTGATCCTTCGTAGAAGGCGGGGAATCATCTGTAGTGGAGGGAACGCATACAGGAGAGAAAATTGGTGCCAGGGGCAAACCAACGCATCGGTCCCGTAGGCCGAGGGGTCCCTGGCTCGGGATACGAATTTGTCCAACTTCTTGTTGAATCTTGTTGCCATGATGTCCACATCGGGAACTCCGAATCTTTGGCAAATCTCTTGGAATACCTGGGGGTGAAGAGACCACTCTCCCGGGAGTAACTGTTGACGACTCAAAAAATCTGCTTGAGAATTGTCTATCCCTGGGATGAACACTGCTGAGATGCAGGGTACATGGGCTTCGGCCCATAAAAAAAATCAGGTTTACTTCCCTTTGAGCCGCTAGGCTCCTTGTGCCCCCCTGGTGGTTTATGTATGCCACCGCCGTGGCATTGTCGGACTGTATCCTTACTGGCAGACCCTGCAGGGGGAGAGTCCAGGCGACCAGGGCCAACCGAGCAGCTCTGATCTCTAGGACATTGATGGGAAGCAGCCTTTCTGCCTCTGACCACTGTCCCTGCTGGGTCCGTTTTCCTAAGATTGCCCCCCAACCTGATAGGCTGGCATCTGTGGTTACTATTTTCCACGAGATGGGGCAAAAGGTTTTCCCTTTTGATAATTTTTGAGGGATCAGCCACCAGTACAGGCTGCGCCTGACTCCTGGGGAAAGAACTAATGGACGGTCTAATGCCTGTATGGACTTGTTCCAAGCAGAGAGAATAGCTGCCTGCAGAATTCTGGTATGGATCTGGGCATAGGGCGCTGCTTCGAAGGCGGCCACCATCTTTCCCAGTAGTCGCATGCATAGGCGAATAGTCGGCTTCTTTTTGCCTAAGACTATTTGAATCATTTGAATCAACGACCTGATCTTCTCTTGAGGTAAAAATACCCTCTGGCATTCTGTATCTAACCGAAAGCCTAGATATTCCAACTGTCTTGTGGGTTGTAACCTTGATTTTTCTTGGTTCACAATCCACCCGAACTCTTCTAGATGCCGCACTGTGCGGGCTACTGCATGATTGAGGTTGGAAGCTGATCTGTCGATAACCAGGAGATCGTCCAGGTATGCCAGGACCAAGATGCCTTCTGTCCTTAGGACGGCTAGCACCGGGGCTAACACCTTTGTGAATACCCGTGGAGCTGTTGCCAACCCGAAAGGGAGGGCTACGAACTGGTAATGACTTTGATTTATCGTAAAACGAAGAAACTTGTGATGTGCTGGGTAAATCGGCACATGCAGATATGCATCCTTTATGTCTATAGATGCTAGAAAGTCGCCCTGATGCAGGCTGGCTGTCACTGAACGTATGGAGTCCATACGAAAGGTCTGAATCCTTAGAAAGCGATTTAGGCGTTTGAGGTCTAATATAGGCCTGACGTCGCCATTGGGTTTTGGTATAACAAAAAGGTTGGAGTAGAATCCCAGACCCCTTTCTTGGGTTGGTACTTCTACAATTACTCCTTGGAGCAAGAGGCGATCCAACGCCTTTACGAGAGAGGCCCTCTTTAACGGGTCGCTTGGAAGACTTGACCCCTGAAAAGGAGGAGGGGGGATTTCTCGAAACTCTAGTTTGTAGCCTGAGGCTACTACGGACCGAACCCAAGAGTCGGGAATTCTGGCCTTCCAGACTTCGGAGAAAAACTGAAGTCTTCCCCCCACCCAAGAGAGTGGGGGCGCCCCTTCATGAATCTGACTTGATGACTGGTTTAGCCGGCTTGCGAGACCAGGGCCTCTTGTTTGCCGCGGCTTGTCCCTGTGGGCGGCTATTAACTGCTGAACGCCCGGGAGGCCGTTGATACTGACGGGAAGTCGAAGGGGCCGAGCCTACAATGGCCTGTCGTTTAAACGTGGGCCCACGCGGTCTTTTCTTGACCGGTAAGGAAGTACTTTTTCCACTTGATATGGTGTGGATATATTTATCTAGGTCTTCCCCGAATAGTCTTCCCCCATGAAAGGGAAACCCTGCTAAAAGCTTTTTGCAGGGTGCCTCTGCTGACCAGTTCTTTAGCCACAAAAGGCGACGCATGTGAACCATCAGTAGAGATGAACGGGATGCCTGTTGGATGGAGTCCTTAATAGCATCTATTGCAAAGCAGAGAGCCCTAGGGAATTCTGCTAATTCATGAGTATGCTGAGCCGGCATGTCCTTTAATATATGTTTTGCCTGATCCTTCAGGGCCTGACAAACACCAATGGCTGCTACTGCTGGCTGAACCATGGCACCTACTGAGGTGAAAGCTGCTTTCAGTAGGGTCTCAAATTTTTTGTCGACCGGATCCTTGAACATATGGACATTTTCAACCGGACAAGTCAGGGATTTATTCACGCAGGAAATGGCCGCGTCCACTGTAGGGAGTGCCCATCTCTTTACATATTCCTCTTCCATAGGGTAGAGAATAGAGAATCTTTTAGGAGGGACAAAGATTCTATCAGGTCGAGCCCAATCCTGGTAAATCACGTTCCGCAGAAGGGGGTGCATTGGAAAAGACGCACAAGTTAATGGAGCCTTTAAAGAACCCAATGAGGATACCTCCGGGGCTACTGGTTCTGGCACTGGAAGTTTAAAGGCAGTGCGAACCATATCTGTCAAAGACTGGATCCACAGGCTCTCCGCTTGAGAGGCCGAAAAATATTCATCTATAGTGGAATTTTCCCTGTCTGAACCGTCGGGACTTGGGTCTGCCTGATCCCCTTGTGGGTCCCGTTCCTCTGAAGAGGAGACCTCCGCCTCTGAAAACCCCACACTGGGTGAGGGGGATTTAGCCCGCTTGCTACTTGGGCAAGGACGGGAAAACAACGCAGTTAACCTTTTCTCTAGCCCACTCATGGTGGCTGCTAGCATTTCTTCCGTCACGTAAACGGGAATGGGTGGATCGGGGGCCGCCTCTGCCCCCAGCACCCCCAATGGCTCTTGTACTATGCCACTCGGTGTCCTAACTGGCGAGGGTGGGGCCGTAGAAGTCTGTCCCAAATCCTCTGACCCCGATGGAGACCCCTTTTGCTTTTTGGCACCTTTAGCAGCCTTGGCTGGTCCAGATCCCTTTGGAGCCATTGTACAACCTTGGGTCACCCCTATAGCCAACACCTGACTGTTGCAGCTAGGAGTAACCAATATGAGGGCAGGTATGAGAAAAATGAAAAATAACTAATTTCCTTTTTTTTTTTTTTACCCGCCTGGGAGGTGGCAATACTGAGGAAACCTGTGAGTATTGACACACCAATGCCCGTTAGCCGGAGTCCAAGGTAGACTCAGATACTGCTGGATCTAAGGCTGAGTCCCTTTAAGCAAAAAACTTCCTTTTTTTTTTTTTTTTTTTTCTGGTCAATAGTGGACCTAAGTCCTAGACCTGAAGATCCACAAAACAGCCACTAGGTGTCCCTGTGTGGCCAAAAGACCCAGCTGCACGCTCTGTATCTTTTCTTCCTCTGCCTCCAGGAGGGAAAGACCAGCCAGAGAAAAGTTTTTCCCTTTAAACAGACCCTGACGCTGCTGGCCCGCCCCCCCCGACGCACGCCGACGCTATAAAAGGCGGCGTGCACGCGCGCGCGTATGATCGCGCGCACCACGCTGAAACCACATGGAGGAAGCAGAGCAGAGGAAACATGGACCAGCGTTTAGGCAGCACCAACAGACACCAGGTAAGCACTAATCTTATTGTAGTGCACACATAGCGAGGAAGCTGTCCCCATGGGCTTCCTAAGAAACAGGAGTTTTTACCAGCAATTTCCTCTTTAAAACATGTGGGGTTGCAGTATCAGTGTTAACAGGCAGACCTGGGGTGAGTAGCAAATATATAACTTACACAAGTATACATATATCTACATGTTATCTGGGTAAACATTAGTATCCCATCCTGCCTACACAGACATAGTGGAGATAGTGGCTGATGCACAAGCATACTGTTAGCCAACCCAGAACCCCCAGGGGGATACCTACTGTCGAACCAAGTCCCGCAGGTTCCCTCTTACCTGCTCCACGCTGCAGGGTATTGCAAAATGCAAGAGGCCCAATCTTCTCCCATCTCCGTGGGTATTGTCTTGGACCTTCAGGGACCGGGGTCCTGTGTTAAGGAACCCACACCCCTGGACCTATATAGCATCCTGGCATCAGTAGCATTTAGTTCTTGGAAGAGACTAAGGCACTGGAGCCCAGAATCCAGCCCTCCAAGGAGAGGCATTATAGGCAAAACCCCACTCCAGCAGGGCCCGGGTACCGTACACCTTGGCTTTGAAGCACTTCGGACGGATCCGGCTAGCTATCCTGGGTCCCGAGACCTCCGAGGGACAGCTAGACGTGACCAACACCTAAGACACTGGCGAAAAAACTAAAGCACTCTCAGTGGGAGGGGGTTATATAGGGAGGAACTTCCTGTGAAGTTGATTACACCAGTGTCCACACCTGAAGGTACCCATATAACCCATATGTAATGGCTATGCACTCTGTGTCCCGTGATGTACGATAAAGAAATTATATTTTAATGTTGGAGTAAATGGAACAAGCAGCAGAATAAGATGTATATGTTTTTCTCACATTAGGGTCATGAGAAAGTCCTGTTTGTCTACCAAAAAACAATGGCCCAGATTCACAGAGTGTCAGGCGCACATTACGCCGCAGTAGCGTAAACGCCGTACGCCACGCCAACGTAGCGTGGAGAGGCAAGCATTGCATTCAGCAAGCTATTGCTCCCAACGCTGCGTCAGCGTGGCGTAGGTTTCGAGGGCGCAGGCAGGCGTAGGTGGAAGTGGGCGTGACCCCATGCAAATGATGGTCCGAGCATGGTGCAGTGTTTTACGCCTGGCATATCACGAACTGCACATGCGCCGTGACGTGGACACATGCACAGCACCCTTATGCGCCTGCTCACAACCACGCCGGCACAACTGCCTAAGCTACGCCAGATCACCACGTACGCCGTGAATTTAACGTACACCCAGCCAAACACACGTTCAACGCACAATACGCCGGCTTGTGTTCCCCGGTGCAGACCTTTGCATGTCTGTTGCCGGGTTGCACCTCATCTATGGGGAATAACTTTGCGCCGGATGTACAACTTACTCGCACCTCGCGTAGCATGCGTCGGGCAAACTCACTTTCGCAAATCGCCGTATTTCCCTCATTTGCATGTTTGAATGCCTAATCAATGGGAGCAGCAACATGCGTCCAGCCCAAATGTGCGCCCACGCTATGCCGGCATGTGGAAGCTACGTCGGCGTAGGGTGGCCAGTTTTTAGGCGTATGTTGGTTTGTGGGTCTGGCGCACATATGACGGTGCACATTTGCACTTACCGGCACACATTTGCACTTACATCGCCGTAAGTGCTTTGTGAATCTGGGCCCATATATGTATAAATTCTTTATCAAAAGTAATTAAAAAGTTATAGCCTCATTAACAGATATAGCAGAAATGTGAAATATGGTCTGATCCATAGGGGATGAACAGTGAGAGCTGAAGTCACTAGTCACTTTTGAGCCATTGTGGATAATTTGGGGCTGTATCAATACCTTCTTTTTTTTTTCTCTCTGTTTGCTTTTAACAGCCAGGACGCCAGAGGTCAAAGTCTATACCATCATTAGATTTATAAAATAAGAATTCCGACTTGAAAGGATTTGTGTATTTATTTATGGTGGAATTGATCTGTAATATACTGTATTTGCGATGCGCATGCAATTTAATTTGGTTTGTTTGTAAAAAGTAAATAAAAAAACATATGGTATTAAAAAAAGTAAAAAAATACCTTCTCCATTATGGACATGGGCTCCCCCATGCTCCTTTATATACACAGAGCTGGAAAAAAAAAGTATTTAATAAATTTTTCCTTCTCTTTGTCCCCAGTCACCTAGGGCCTACTATTAATATATTTAAAGATTTTTTGGGGGTTTGTCCTACTATGTTTTGCAATGTGCTTGTTAGTTTTGATTTTTTGCATCCTTGATTACCTTTTTACATATTCAGTTATATTCTTTGTAGCATTTAAACGATGATAGTGTACCTACATTTTTATATGTTTTAAAAAAGTTATTTTCTTATTATTTATAGCCATTTTAACTTTGGCCATGAGCCACATAGGTTTTATTTTTAGCCTTTTAAATATACTTTGCAGTGATTTTGCATACAAACATTTCTGTTCGGTGTCCATTGATGCCACATACACACACCTCAGAATTTCCAACAACACATTGGAGCTTGTTGTCAGAAATTCTGACGGTGAGTAGGCTCCATCGGATATTTGCTGTCGAAATTTCGGCAACAAAAATTTGAGAGCTGGATCTCAAATTTTACAACAAAATCTGTTCGTAAATTCCGAGCGTATGTAGACAATTCTTTTTTCCAAAAATGTATTTATTAAAAAGATTTTCAAACATTACAAACAAATAAATACACATTGTACAAACATACATTGGGGCTGATTTACCAAGCCTGTGCACCATGACTCATGGAGCCCAAACAGGAGTAAAAGTGTTTTTGACATTTACAAAAGAGATACGCTGCCTGTGAAGTATTTCTCCATTTACTAAAATGCCTAATGCGCCCAGAAGAGGGCGCATGGCACGCCAGTACAGACCTGGCGTACGGCATTTAGTAATGTAAATATCGGGGATTGGGGCGGGAGTTTATTAGGGGAGGGAGGGGGGGTGATACAGGGGAAGTGTAGTGACATGTGTTTGAATGTGTGTGGCGGGCCGAATCGAAATTGAAAGTGACTTTTGATAACCGATCCCCGTGCGCTTGCAAAGTGCGCCTGAACCTCGCGAGGTTCATTTGCATACTGGGCATGCGCAGAGGGAAATTTCGGGCCTTCCCGTGCGCCACGTCAGTACGCTGAGAAATTCTTAGTAAATTCCCTGCGGCGTAGCTGAAATTCCTATGCGTGACGCGGCGCACGGGAATCTCCGAACGTTTTTCAGCCTGCGCTGACCATGAAGGGGAACTCCGCGCCAAATTTCAAACTGGAAACCGGCGCGGGTCCCCCTCCAGGGGTACAGTAGGCTCTTCGGCTTGGTCTGGAACGTGAGGGGTTAAACCCACGCCAAAAACGGCGTGGGGTTCCCCCCCAGATCCATACCAAGCCCTCATCCCAGGCACGCAGTCTGCCTGGACAGGAATGGGGGTGGGGACGAGCGTCCCCCCCTCCTGAGCCGTACCAGACCGCATGCCCTCGACATGGGGGAGTGTGTGCTTTGAGGGAGGGGGCACTGCCCCCCACCCCAAAGCACTCTTGTCCCCATGTCGATAGGGACAAGAGCCTTTTCCCGACAACCCTGGCCATTGGTTGTCGGGCTATGCGGGCAGGAGCCAATCGGAATCTGGGAGCCCCCTTTAATAAGGCGGCCCCCAGATTCCAGCCCCCCACCCTATGTGAATGAGTATGGGGTACATCGTACCCCTACCCATTCACCTGGTGGAAAAATGTAAAAATAAGACACCACACAGAATAAAATAATTTATTAGTCAGCTCCGGGGGTCTTCCGCCAACCCACCCCGGTCTTCGCCGCCGCTGTCTTCCGCCGCGGCCCCCTTCACCATGAAGCTCCAAGCTTATGGGGGAGGGCCGCGGGCTTCGTAGTTTTCTGCCGGGGTGGGGGTCGAACATCCCACCCCGGTCTTCGCCGCGACCCCCTTCACCACGAAGCTTCCTGCTTATGGAGGAGGCCCGCGGGCTTCGTCGTTTTCTGCCAGGGGGGGCTCTCGATGGCCTCTTCTGCCTGGCTCCTCTGCTGGGGCCAGGGCTTCTCTCCGCTGTCTTCCACCGCGGGGCGACAGGCACGGGCTTCTCCGGTGCCCTCCGCTTCTGCCTGGCTCCTCCGCTGGGCCCAGGGCTTCTTCTTCCATTTGATGTTGACACGACGAGGTCCGGCGCTGAAATGCCGACAGAGCGGTGGGCACGGACTTATATTGGCATAGGGCGTGGTGATGCCACCATGTGACCTTAACCCATGTGACATCACATTCCCATCATGCCCAGTGATGTCACATGGGTTGAGGTCACATGGTGCATCACCACGCCCACGCCTTATGCCAATATAAGTCGTTGCCCATCGCTCTGTCGGCATTTTAGCGCCGGACCTCGTCGTGTCAACATCGAATGGAAGAATACAGCGGAGAGAAGCCCTGGCCTCAGCGGAGGAGCCAGGCAGAAGCCGACGAAGCCCGAGGCCCTCCCACATAAGCAGGAAGCTTCGTGGTGAAGGGGGCTGCGGCGGAGAAGACCGGGGTTGGTTGTCGCCCCTCCCCGGCAGAAAACGACGAAGCCGACGATGGAGCCCCCCCGGCAGAGGACGGCTAGGAGGCCGAGGGGGGGAGACACCCCCGGTGTTCTCTGCCATTTTCTGCCAACCCCCCCCCCCGGATGCACAAAGAGCTTAATTTGGGGTGGGGGCCCGGGGTTGCCCCCCGGCAAAAGACGGCTAGAAGACCGAGGAGGGGCGACACCCCCCGTTCTCCGCCATTTTCCGCCGGCCCCCTTCCGGATGTAAAAGAGCTTAATTTGGGGTGGGGGCCCGGCCGAACATGGCGAAGAGCATCGGTGGGTGTTGCCTCCCCCCCCCGGCAGAAAACGGCTGGAGCACCCCCCGGCGGAAAACGGCTAGAAGCCCGGGGGGGAGGTGCACCCCCTGGCGGAAGACAGCCAGAAGCCCGCGGGAGGCAGGAGCCCCCCCGGAAGAAGACGGCTAGAAGACCGAGGAGGGGAGACGCCCCCTGTTCTCCGCCATTTTCCGCTGGCCCCCCGGATGTAAAAGAGCTTAATTTAGGGTGGGGGCCCGGCCGAACATGGTGGAGAGCATCGGCGGGTGTCGCCCCCCCGGTAGAAAATGGCGAAGCCCGGGGCCCAATGGGGTGGTGGTGGGGGGCCCTGGAAGAAGACCCCCGGAGCTGACTAATAAATTATTTTATTCTGTGTGGTGTCTTATTTTTACACTTTCCCACCAGGTGAATGGGTAGGGGTACGATGTACCCCATACTCAATCACATAGGGTGGGGGGCCGGGATCTGGGGGCCCCCTTATTAGAGGGGGCTCTCAGATTCTGATAAGCCCCCCGCCCGCATACCGACAACCAACAGCCAGGGTTGTCGGGAAGAGGCTCTTGTCCCCATCGACATGGGGACAAGAGTGCTTTGGGGGGGGCAGTGCCCCCTCCCCAAAGCACACACTCCCCCATGTCGAGGGCATGCGGTCTGGTACGGCTCAGGAGGGGCGCTCACTGGTCCCCACCCCCATTCCTGTCTGGCCAGACTGCGTGCCTGGGATAAGGGTTTGGTTTGGATCTGAGGGGGAACCCCACGCCGTTTCTTTGGCGTGGGTTTAACCCCTTACTTTCCAGACCAAATCTAAGGGCCTGTTATGCACCTGGAGGGGGACCCCACGCTGTTTTTTTTTAAATTTGGTGTGGAGTTCCCCTTTATCCTTTGTGGTGCATTATTTTCCTTTATTTATTTTTCCCCAGTTGAATGGGTAGGGGTACGATGTACCCCATACTCATTCACATAGGGTGGGGGGTCAGAATCTGGGGCCCCCTTATTAGAGGGGGCTCTCAGATTCTGATAAGCCCCCCGCCCGCATACCCCGACAACCAACGGCCAGGGTTGTCGGGAAGAGGCTCTTGTCCCTATCGACATGGGGACAAGAGTGCTTTGGGGGGGGCAGTGCCCCCCTCCCCCAAAGCTTACACTCCCCCATGTAGAGGGCATGCGGTCTGGTACGGCTCAGGAGGGGGGGCGCTCGCTCGTCCCCACCCCCATTCCTGTCCGGCCAGACTGCGTGTCTGGGATAAGGTTTTGGTCTGGATCTGGGGGGGAAACCCCACGCCATTTTTTTGGCGTAGGTTTAAGCCCTTACCTTCCAGACCAAATCTAAGAGCCTGTTGTGTACCTGGAGGGGGACCCCACGCTGTTTTATTTTTTATTTTTTGGTGTGGAGTTCCCCTTTATCCCGGTCCTCTCGGGGGGAATGCCTGCTCGTCTGTTCATACAATGTATGAACAGCGATCTGTCATTTCCCCTAGTCAGTCCCACCCCCTTTACAGTTAGAACACACCCAGGTAACATAATCAACCCCTTCCTCGCACCTAGTGTTAACCCCTTCCCTGCCAGTGACATTTTTATAGTAAGCAATTTATTTGTATACCATTGGTCGCTAGAAAAATGCCAAATCTCTCCACACCACCCCCTTGCCCCCCCGACCCATGTTTTTGGACTCTCTGGTCGGGAGGCCCTTAAGGAACTGTTGGGACCCGAGGGCCCCCGGGCCGCTTGGGCCCTCACTGTTAAATGTTGATATGTTCTCCTTATGTTTTGCTTTTGCTCTCACCCTTTTCTTTCCTTTCAGATATCTCTCCCCCTTCTCCTGTGCAGGCAGCACCCGACAACGCACCCTGGTGGCTGTCACCTCGGCGGTCTCCCCACCCACCCTCCCAGAACCTGATGCAGCGAGCCAGACTCCAGCTAAGTACAACCCACGTTCTCTCCACCCACAGTATGGCTAAGTTGCTATCTTTAAACGTCCACGGGCTTAACTCCAATAGGAAACGTCATCTAGCACTTAGGGAATTCAGGCACTCAGGGGCGGAGATTATAATGGTACAGGAGTCACACTTTTCCAAGGGCGATTCCTTCACGTTTGCATCTAGGTACTTTCCCTTAGTATACCAGGCCTTTAGTTCACGTAAACGGGCAGGGGGTCGCAATCCTGATTAAACATGGCACCCCCTTCACATGCACAGACTCCTACATTGACCCTCTGGGCCACTTCATCATTCTGAGGGGAACATGGCACTCACGGAACGTCACTCTATGCACCCTGTATGCCCCCAACGCACATCAGCACAGATTCTTAAGCCGGGTTCTTACCCGCCTGGCCAGATCCCCCCACGACCTACTGGTGGTAGGGGGGGACTTTAACCTTCCCCATTCGGTGGCTTGGGACCGCATGGTGGTGAATCCCCGGGCTTCCCAGACGAAAGCCCTGCGGGACTCTAAACTCTTCCGTCAGCTTACAAGGAAACATGCTCTATTCGACGCATGGAGGGCGCTTCACCCAGGAGATCGCCAGTTCACCTTCTATTCATCCCCACACCACACGCACTCACGAATAGATTACTTTCTAGTCAACAACACTACACTACGCGTCACCGATTCCGCACAGATCCTGCCCATCTCCTGGTCCGACCATGCCACCATTACCCTGACCCTTGACCTCAATGCTCCCATCCGCAGGCCCTATAACTGGCGTCTGAATGACTTTCTCCTAAAACACACCCCCTCCAAAATGGAAATAGACTCTGCCCTGCAACTCTACTTTAGCGAAAATGACACGCAGGACATCTCCATCACCACACTGTGGGCCGCTCACAAGGCGGTAATCAGGGGACGGTGTATGGCCATCTCCTCGGCCCTCAAGAGGAACGCCGAGTCGGCTAGGAAACAGGCGGAAGCGCAGCTCCGAGCCCTAGAAATTCGCCTACAGACTTCCCCCTCCCTGACGCTCCTTAAACGTATCGCCCTGGTACGGTCAACGCTCCGGGACCTCGCGCTGGGTCGAGTCGAGAAAGCTCTAGTACGCCTCCGCCAGGTATATTATGACAAGGGCAACAAGGCACAAGCCTTATTAACGAGGAAACTGGCGGACCGCTCGCTCGCGTCCACCCCACACCAGGTCCAGGATAGTTCGGGCAACATTATCTCACACCCTCAGAGTATTGCAGACGCCTTCGCAGCATTTTACGCTGACTTGTATAACAGGCCGGAAATCCCCCATGACCCACCCCCCCCCCGGTCTGCTAGATAGGATGACACAATACCTAACACGGGCGGGCATTCCCCGACTACAACCGGACGACCTAGCCTCCCTCAACGTCCCCATTACAGGTGAAGAGCTGACCATGGCCATTAAGTCCCTGCCCGCCCATAAATCCCCGGGCCCTGACGGATTCCCGTATGAATATTATAAGACCTTCCTCCCCACACTCCTCCCCCACATGACGAAGCTCTTCAACGCCTTTCTACGGCAGACCCCTATCCCGCAAGACATGCAACGCTCATTCATCACCCTCATCCCCAAACCAGACAAGGACCCTTCACTATGCGCGAGTTACAGGCCAATAGCCCTACTGAACTCTGATCTCAAGATCTTCACAAAGGTCCTCTCCCTTCGCCTAAATGTAGTTTTACCCTCTTTGGTCCATAAAGACCAAGTGGGCTTTGTCCCCCTCCGCCAAGCGGGGGACAACACGAGAAAGGTGATTGACCTAATTGACGTGGCGAACAGGGAGGGCCCGGAGTCTTTACTCCTGAGTCTGGACGCAGAAAAGGCGTTTGATCGCCTCGGCTGGCCCTTCATGTTTGCCACGTTAAAGCATATGGGTTTTAGGGGACCTTTCCTACAGGCGGTCCGACACCTCTATACCGACCCGATCTCACAGGTGAAAACACCCTTTGCCACTTCATCCACCTTCCCAGTTACAAATGGAACCCGCCAGGGGTGCCCCCTCTCCCCCCTCCTCTTTGCCCTCTGTGTCGAGCCCTTAGCAGCGACGATCCGAGGTAATCCGGACATTCGAGGTATCCCGGTAAGGGGGAGGGAATTTAAGATCTCCCTCTTTGCCGATGATATCATCCTGACACTGACGCGCCCACGCATCTCCCTGCCCAACCTACACAGGGAATTAGAACGATACGGGGCCCTCTCGGGATACAAGACCAATACGTCCAAGTCCATGGCCATGCCCATGCCGATAAATATGCCCGAACCAGAAGCCTTACACTTGCAGTCCGTTTTCCCATACCACTGGGCGCGAACCTCCCTGAAATACCTGGGGGTCCACCTGACCCCAAGCTTTGCATCCCTATACCTAGCCAACTTCCCCCCCCTATACAGCTCAATAAGGGCGCTGATCCATAAATGGAAGTCCCACCAGATATCCCTATTGGGCCGGATAGCGGCCATAAAGATGGTTGTCCTCCCAAAACTATTATATCTATTCCAGACCCTCCCTATCCCGGTCCCTTATGCCCATCTACGAGCCCTACAAGCCGACCTCCTCCGGTACGTGTGGAATTACAAGCGCCACAGGATCCCACGTTCGGTCATGACGGCGTCACGAACCGAGGGAGGCCTGGCCTTCCCAGACCTGGTCAAATACTACCAGGCCTCACAACTCCGGGCAGTGGCATCCTGGTTCCCCCAGAAGTCTTACAATAGATGGACGGAGGTGGAAAAGATCTGGTTGGCACCAATACACCCCAATAACCTCCTGTGGAACGCGAATGCGGCAGTGGAGCCCGGACGTTTACTGGGCTCCATGCGGCAGCTTCAAAGTACTTGGAGGAGGTTAGCCCGAGACGGTCAACTTCAGTCCGATAGCTCCCCGATGACCTCCTTCCTCTACAACCCTAAAGTGCCGACCAGTCTCACCCACCAGATGTCCTGGCCCTGGGCCTCACGAAACCTATTCCACTTTGGCCATCTAATGGACCCCAGATCCCACACCCTACACTCCTTCACTGATCTCCAAGCCAAACATGACATCCCACGACAAGCCTTTTTCAGCTACCTACAGATCAGGCACTATGCCCACACAATCGCCCCCCGGCTCCTTTTCTCAAAACCGACCCCATTTGAGCGAATCATACTCGAGGGCACAGCCCGAAGGGGCCTCATATCCGATATTTACCAAATTCTCAATGAATACCCCTTACAAACCAAAGGTAAACATGCATATATGCTCCGATGGGAGAGAGAGCTGGGGGAGGTGCTCTCGGAGGATGAGTGGAGGGCGGTTTGGAGGCAGGCGGCCAAAAGTTCGATCTGCACCCTTTATAAGGAAAACACGTATAAAATACTGTTCTTTTGGTACCTGACCCCGGCCGTCCTCCACAAGATTTACTCCTCCGCCTCTGACCGATGCTGGCGTTGCAACCAAGCCAAGGGCACATTGTTCCACCTCTATTGGACATGCCCCCTAATTATCCCATTCTGGACTCAGACACGAGAGCTCCTATCCCGCCTCCTGGAGGCACCCATACCTCTCTCCCCGAAGCTGTTTTTACTGGGCCTATCCCAACCTCGCATAGCTAAACCTTACAAGAAACTGTTGAGACACATAACCACGGCTGCGAGGTGCCTGATAGCGCTTCATTGGAAGAAACCAATCCCCCCATCCCAAGAAGCCCTCTATGCTAGGGTCAAAGATGTAGAACTCATGGAAAAAATGACGGCTAGGATCCGGGATAAGTTGGAGGACCACGACCTGGTCTGGGAGAGGTGGCATGTGGAGGAAGATCCGCCGTGAGTCGACAACAGGTCACCAAGGTACACTACTCCCCCCATTAATCCTGCCTGCCCCCCCCCTCCCTCCTCTCTCCTGTCCCCTCCCCTCTTCTCCCTTTACTCCTCGCCCCCCCCCTCCTCCCTGTCGCCCTCTCTTCACCCCATCCCCCCCTTTTTTTTTTTTTTTTTTGTCTCTCTCCTCTCCCTTTTTTTTTTCCCTCTTCTCTTTCTCTTTTTTATCTTTTAAATCCCCAATTGTGTTACAAGTTACTGATAGCATAAATAGATATGAAAACAATGTGTAAGCCTAATTAGCTGGAATTTCGTACACCCTCTTATCTAATGCACTTGAACTGCTGCTATGTTTTGTAATGACCTTTTATGAAAATAAAATTGTTATTTGGAAAAGAAAAATGCCAAAGCTCACAAAAATGTGTCCGCCATAATGTCGCAGTAGCCATAAAAATAACTGATCGCCGCCATTACTAGTAAAACAAAAATATATTCCTAAAAAACCCATAAAACGAACCCCTATTTATAACTTTTGCCCAAACCAATCAAACGCTTATTGCGATTTTTTAGAACCACAAATATGTCGAAGAATACGTATCTACCTAAACTGAGGGCAAAAAAGTTTATTTATATATATTTTTGGGGAGATTTATTATAGCAAACAGTAAAAAAGTTTTTTTATTTACAAAATTGTCGCTATATTTTTGGTTCGAGCAAAAATAAGAAAAAACGCAGGGGTGATCAAATACCACCAAAACAAAAAATCAAATTTTGTGGGGCAAAAAAGAGGACGTCAATTTTGTTTGAGAGCCACGTCGCACAACCACGCAATTGTCAGTTAAAATGACGCAGTGCCGAAATGCAAAAACTGGCCCGGTCAGTGACCAGTAATATGGTCTGGGGCTCAAGGGGTTACAAATTAAGAAAACACTAAAGTTAGCCCAATTTATGGCCATAATGTGAAAGATGATCTTACACCGAGTAAATAGATACCTAACATGTCACGCTTTAATATTGCACACACTCATGGAATGGGTGCCAAACTTCAGTACTTGAAAATACCCATAGGCAACACTTTTTTTTTTTTTCAGGTTACCAGTTTGGAGTTACAGAGGAGGTCTAGTGTTAAAAGTATTGCTCTCGGTCTTACGCACACTATGATACCTCACATGTGGGGTTTGAACAGTGTTTACATATGTGGGCAGGACTTACACATTTAAGGCCCGCCCACATATGTAAACACCGTTCAAACCACACACGTGAGGTATCATAGCGTGCGTAAGAGCGAGAGCAATACTTTTAGCACTAGACCTCCTCTGTAAATCTAAACTGGTAACCTAAAAAAAAAAATGTGCGTGTTCGTTTCTGACTGCGAGCTACTAGGGACAGGGGCGTTTAATTATTCTTATTTATGTTTGTTACATAAAAATTCAATAAGACCTCCCCTTCAGGTTGGGAAGCATCAGTTCAGGGGAAAAAAAAAGCTCTCATGCTTTCATCCACCATTGCAGCTTTGATTCTGTTAATGCATCTCGAGTGAACTGGGCATACTCGGACACTTAGAAAATTAAGCTGGGTTTTTGTGCCTCAAAATGACTTGCATGTTTCTGAGCATGCTCAGAAAGCTTGTTTTTTGGCTTAGTAATTTAAGGACATCCTTAACAGGTGTAAGCAGTTACAAGTGCACACAAACTAGAGGCTGACATTTCTTCATTGTGTTTCCAATTGGTTCATTAGCACACATGTTATAAAAAGCGTGGATAGAGCACATGTCAGCTGCCCTGAGGGGGCAGACTTGCTGGCTGGCTGGAATGGCGGGGCGAAACAGAGATGTTTTGGAGCAAGTTTTTTTTTTTGGGGGGGGGGGGCAATTGTTTGATTTAATGATGTTCACTTTGATGTTTTGGTCTGCTGCATAATTTAGCAAAATGTTTCTCAAGACGTTAACATTGATTCCAATTACTGTCTGAAATAAACCTAGGTCTATTTTTGGTTTTTATGTATTTTTTTTTTTTTGTGTTTATTTTAAATTTTTTGTTTTGCTTTTCTTGTTTTGGAGGCTTTGGAGGCTTATCGAAATCTGGAAGACCCCTTTAACAAAGGGGCCCCCCAAATCCCGCCCCCCCCCGTGTGAAATGGTAATGGGGTACATTGTACCTCTACCATTTCACGAAAAAAAAAGTGTCAAGTGTAAAAAAACACAAGTCTTTTATTAATATCTTCTTTCTTCTTCCATCTCCTTCTTTTCTTCTTTCCTTCGGGTTTCTTCCTCCATCTTCTTCTGATTCTTCCTCTGCTTCTTTCTTAGGTCTGTTCTTCCATCTTCTTCTCCTTCCGCTGGACTTCTCGTCCGCATCTTTTTCTTCTTCGCCTGAGGCGCCGTTTCCAATTGAATTCCCCACTGTGTGCCGGACCACGCCCCCCTCTGATGCCACAGGTAATCTCCTAGGAAAGTCCCCGTGTGGTGCATGTGCGTCAGAGGGGGGCGTGGTCACATGTCAGAGGGCGGGCAATTCAATTGGAAGCCGAGCCTCCGGCAAAGAAGAAGCCGCGCACAAGCTTCCAATTGAATTGTCCGCCGGCTGACGCTCATGTGACCACGCCCCCCTCTGACGCACATGCACCACACGGGGACTTTCCTAAGAGTTTGCCCGTGGCGTCAGAGGGGGGCGTGGTCCGGCATACGGCGGGGATTTCAATTGGAAGCGGCGCCTCCCGCGAAGAAGGAGAAGATGCGGACGAGAAGGCCAGCGGAAGGAGAAGGTGGAAGAACACGCCGGTCAAGATGCGGCACTAAAAGACCCAAGAAAGAAGCAGAGGAAGAAGAAGAGGAAGAAGAAGATGGAGGAATAAACCCGAAGGAAAGAAGAAAAGAAGGAGATGGAAGAAGAAAGAAGATATTAAATGAAGGACTTGTCAAAAACCAGTTCTTGTCTTTTTTAACACTTGACACTTTTTTTTTTCGTGAAATGGTAGAGGTACAATGTACCCCATTACCATTTCACACAGGGGGGGGGCCGGGATCTGGGGGGCCCCTTTGTTAAAGGGGTCTTCCATATTTCGATAAGCCTCCTGCCCGCAGACCCCCACAACCACCGGGCAAGGGTTGTGGGGATGAGGCTCTTGTCCCCATCAACATGGGGACAAGGTGCTTTGGGGGCACCCCAAAGCACCCTTCCAATGTTGAGGGCATGTGGCCTGGTGCGGTTCAGGAGAGGGGGGGGCCGCGCTTTGTCCCCCCCGCTTTTCTGCGGCCGGCCAGGTCAACGTGCTCGGATAATGGGTCTGGTGTGGATTTTAGGGGGAACTACACGCCATTTTTTTTTAATTTGGCATGGAGTTCCCCTTAAATTCCACATCAGACCTGAAGGGCCTGGTATGGATATTTGGGGGGAACCCCACGCTTTTTTTTTTTTAAATGACGGCGGGGTTCCCCTTAATATCCATATCAGACCTGAAGGGCCTGTAATGGAATTTGGGGGGACCCCCACGCTTTTTTTTTTTTTGTTTTATGAATGAATCTCTCACAATTGCCGGGAGCCGACGATTCATTATTGCCGCGAGTCAGTTTTAAACAAATTTTTTTCTTCAGAATGTCATTTTGTGCAGGGACATTTCTAACCACAGAAAAAGTGCGCTTTTTCACATGCTGACATTACAGCCCGCCATGGTATGAAATTTAAAGGAATATTTAAAATGACGTGGGGGTTCCCCCCAAATATCCATACCAGGCCCTTCAGGTCTGGTATGGATATTAAGGGGAACACCGCCGTCATTTTAAAACAAAAAAAATGACGTGGGGTTCCCCCCAAATATCCATAACCAGACCCTTCAGGTCTGGTACGGATTTTAAGGGGAACTCTACCCCAAATTTAAAAAAAAAATGGCGTGAAGTTCCCCCTAAAATCCACACCAGTCCCTTATCCAGGCACGTTGACCTGGCCGGCCGGAGAAAAGAGGGGGGGACAGAGTGCGGCCCCCCCCTCTCCTGTACCGCACCAGGCCACATGCCCTCAACATTGAGAGAGTGCTTTGGGGTAGCCCAAAGCACCTTGTCCCCATGTTGATGAGGGCAAGGGCCTCATCCCCACAACCCTTGCCCGGTGGTTGTGGGGGTCTGCGGGCAGGAGGCTTATCGAAATCTGGAAGACCCCTTTAACAAAGGGGCCCCCAGATCCCGCCCCCCCCTGTGTGAAATGGTAATGGGGTACATTGTACCTCTACCATTTCACAAAAAAAGTGTCAAGTATTAAAAAAGACAAGAGCCGGTTTTTGACAAGTCCTTTATTATCTTCTGTCTTCTTCTTCTGCTTCTTTCTTGGGTCTTGTAGTGCCGCATCTTGACCGGCATGTTCTTCCATCTTCTTCTCCTTCCGCTGTCCTTCTCGTCCGCATCTTCTTTTTGTTCTTCTTCGCCTTGGCGCCGCTTCCAATTGAATTCCCTGCTGTGTGCCGGACCACGCCACCCTCTGACGCCACGGGCAAGCTCTGCTTTGGGGGCACCCTCCCAATGTTGAGTGCATGTGGCCTGGTGCGGCCCCTCCCTCTTTTCTGCGGCCGGCCAGGTCAACGTGCTCGGATAAGGGGTCTGGTGTGGATTTTAGGGGGAACTCCACGCCATTTTTTTTAAATGACGGCGGGGTTCCCCTTAATATCCATACCAGACCTAAAGGGCCTTCTAATGGAATTTGGGGGGACCCCCACGCTTTTTTTTGGGTGTTTTTAATGAATGAATTCTCCTGCAATTGCCGGGAGCCGACAATTCATTATAGCCGCGAGTCAGTTTTAAACGGCTTATTTTCTTTTGAGAATGTCATTTTGTGCAGGGACAGTTCTAACCACGGGAAAAGTGCGCTTTTTCACATGCTGACATTACACCCCCCCATGGTACGAATTTTAAAGGAATATTTCACTTTTATTGTTGCACTTTAAGCATTATTAAATTCACTGCTCCCGAAAAAACGGCAGTTTAAAAAAAAAACATTGGTACATGTCACCTGGGGCAGGACTGAGGTCCCCAAACACTTTTTAGGACAAAACTTGCAGATTAGCCTTTAAAATGAACACTTAAGATTTCCCCCATAGACTTTAACAGGGAGTTCGGCGGCGGCTTTACTTATCATTGCATTGCGCTGCTGCTGCGGCCGGTTCATGCGCCTAATTAAGGCTTCATCCAGCGCACTAATTAAAGGCATGAACCGGCGCAGCGCAGTGATAATAGTAAATCAGACCCATTGTCTCAGTATATACTCCTAGTTATACCATCATACTACTGTCTACACTACCAACATGTTCTATTCCATTTCCCCCTGTCCCAGATATTTACTTCCATATCCTGTAACTTCATTCTTCAGCCCATCTAACCTGAGCGAGATGGACAGAGGTAGGCAGAGTTCATTGGAGGAATGGAGCTGCTTTTCACAGGATAATCCTAAGGGAAAGAGAGAAAGAGGGAGAGAGAGGAAAAAAAAAAAAAAAAAAAAAGGGAAAACAAGTGTGTTCAAAAGGTACGAAGGGGGTCAAATGTCCCCTATAGGTTTAAATTGAGTTCCAAAGTAAAGGGAAAGAGAAAAAAAATGGGGGAAAAATATGTTCAAAGTACAAAGGGGATCAAATGTCCCCTATAGATTTGAAGCGAGTTCCAAAGTGAAGGGGGGGGGTGTATTAAATATACATTATATATATATATATATATATATATATATATATATACATATACAGTATAAGAAAGAAGAAACTACAATGTATATATACTGGGGGAGCTATCCCCCCGTACCAGAAAAACAAAACTATATAAAGTATTTATAGTGCAAGTATAGTCCTTTGTCTCCTATGTATTTAGGTAGAGTAAAAAAAAAAGGGGGGGGGGAGAAGGGGAGGGGAAATCCTCAAATTCCCTTCCCATCTATCTCTCTGTCCAGAGCACATAGGGCTCTGTTCCCCTATGTTTCCCGTTTCTAAGCCTCCTGTTCCTTAAATTCTCTCCATTTACTCCATATCTCATCATATTCTGGCCTACATTCATTATGGTTTGAGATTAATTCCTCCATCCTACTGATCCTACCCAATACTTCTATCCATTCTCCTATTTTTTTTAAAGATTTACTTAGTTTCTTTTTTTTTTAAGTGTATTTTTGTGCGTGAACTCGAGAGAGCGGACTGCAGGAGTTGGCGGTAGGCAGACCCTCCCCCCGGAGGCAATCGCCATCCTTCTCCATGCCCCCGGTGGCAATGGCGGGTGTGAGGGGGGGACTCCCACTCACCCCACCCTACCTGCTCCACTTGGGAGCCCGACTGGGGCCCAATGGGACCCCAACGGGGCAGAGGGACTCCCCCTATGAGGGAGTGAGGGGGTCTAGCCCACCCAGCCAGCCCCGTAGGTCCTTCGCCTCTCATTTTTAGGAGACCGCATGGCCAATGTGCGTGCGTGGTAAACCAATTTCGTGTGCGTGCAAGTGTGGTGGTTTTTTTGTGGGGGGGGGGGGCGTACTAAGCACAGGCGTACCTTGCATAGCACACCCACCGGGAGCCGGGCTGAGACCACCAAACTCAATTCACATGTAGCCGAGACCGGGATCCGAACCCTTGGCTGCAGAGGTGAATGGCTTGTCAGCGCAGTGCCAATCACGTTGAGCCACCACAGCTCTCCTATTGATGGAGCTTTCTTTTCCCTTCACCTCTTAGGTATTAGTGCTTTAGCTCCATTCAATAGAAAAAGGGATTAATGATCTTCTGTACTTTTTCCTAGCCATTCTCGTTCCATGGAACAGGCAGTGCCAAGGGACACAATGTTGAACCTGCCTATACCTCCATTTATCTCCTGGGGTAGGTCCATATCTTCCTCGCAATTCCTTCAAAAAACAGAGTAAATTGCCTTTCATCAGGTCCTTTAGTGTTAATGGGCCAGATTCAGGTAGATGAGAGCATCTTTGCTCTGGAGTAACGCTTCTCATTTACGTTACTCTGCCGAAATTTTAGGAGCAAGTGCTGTTATTCATGAAGCACTTGCTCCTAAAGTTGCGGCAGCGCATCGCAAATGAGCCAGCGGAATTCAAATTGGGCGGGTACGGGGCGTGTAGTATTCAAACTATGCGCGATCCCGCGGCGAACGTACTGCGCATGCGTCGAGTGTCAATGCATCCCAGTGCGCATGCTCCAAGTTCTGTCAGTGAACGTCAATGACGTCACGTCCCCATTCATGAATGTTTTACGCAAACGACGCAATTTTTTTTTTTCCGACACGATGGCGACGGCTATACTTAACATAGGATACTCCACTAGGGGGCTGCTTTATCTTTACGTCGCGTATCGCTTCCGGAAACGTCGTAAAGTCACTGCGTCGCGCTCGAAAACGATCGTGAATTTCCGACTCCCGCTGATTAACATATTTTTTCAGCGTTAATCAGCGGGAACGCCCCCGGCGCCATTTTTAAGTTGAAGTAACGATGCGATGGCGAAATTCAATTACACCGATCGCATCGGAACTCCAACCCAGCGTTTCTTGTTTTCTGGTTATAGAAAACAGAATCATGAATCTGGCCCCATGTGTCCGAGGTTGTCCATCTCAGGTCGAAACGCGTCGGGGATCAACATTGTACATTGATATGTAACATTTAATGAACATGTAATGAATTATGACATGCAATGATTTTATGACATGCAATGATTTTATCGTATGTACCATGGAATGCTATATTTATATATTTTGCCATTATATTGTTTTTACTTATATATTGTCATCCAGATTCAGTACCATACTTAGTCTCTTTCTGAGCTAATAAACAATATTTTTTATACCAATACCAGTATCTCACTGCTTTGACAATGCTGCCTAAAAGTCCCACTTACGGGGAAACCTTTTTCATTATCCATTAATTCCGGGGCGAGCAGCTCTACCTTCTCTGTAACATGTGTCACCCTTTTCTCTTTCTATCACTTTGGGTGGTTAAACACCCGCTCCCCATTGACACATAGAGATTAGACACGGGTCTTTTTGCTTTCCCATCGGCTTCCTTAACCCCAGCATTACTTGTGACACCACGCCGACCCACCCCAGAGTGGGGGCCATGGGCCATCTTTACATATCTTAGATGATATTTTTTCTGAACCCTTGTTAGTGTGGGGATTGAATTTATTTATTTATCCACCCGGTTTTCCGTTTTTTATACTCCTGTTATAATTTCAGGATTTATACTTTTATGTACTGCAATGTCACATATTTGAATATTGCAGAATGTCCAAATGCTTCTTTGAACATTTGTTCCAACCCAACCAATTTACTATATATAAGCGGATTAGTCTGGATTATTCATTCTTCCCCCCCCCCCTTTTCTACATGCATCAGGTATACAGATTCCTGTATTGCATCAGGTTTAAAATATCCAAACAAAAAACTTCTTCATTTTTTTCATAGTATGCTAGGGGTTTCAGCCATGGAATTTAAGCTCAATTACCGTGCAAATACATTTGTCAAACTGTACCATTAGCCATCCGTGCGTTACTATTATACTATATTATTTAATAAACACAACAGTTTAGATTTTTGTCATTCCAGTACACTTTGCACCTATGGATTAGACCACTTTCTGTTCCTTTGTTCCGGGCTGTCCCCGCCTCGCCCTAGATGGATGGGGTCCCTCCCCCCAGGGTCTCCCGGCAGTGGGGTGAAGGGTTGACTTGGTCCCCTCCTTTCTCGCCTCGGCTTTGCATTGGGGAATCCTCCCTCATGCGCCGATGCGAGCCCCACTGCCGGCGGCGTCCCTTGATCCTCCCTGGACGTCGAGCTGGTGCGCGCAGACGTCCACCCCGTCGCGCGTACACGTCATGACGTCACGCAATTTGCGGCAGAGAGGACGACTATTGTCGGGGCTTCCCAGCCTTCCGGGACGCCGGGGGGGCCTCACGCGGTCTCCATCTGGGGACCGCAACGCCGCCCCTCCTGATGGATGGGAGGAGCCGCAAGCCTGTTTCGTTTCACCCTGATTGCCACCCAGGGCACTATATATGGTTGGCCTTGGGGGAATACACACTAATCCCCTACAGACCTGGTTGGATGTCATTGCATCCATACCGTCTCGGCATTCCGCTCATGCCTGTCCTGCAAATCTTTGCTGTCAGGCTCTCAACGACCCACTACTTATACCTATTTCAAACCTACCAGCACATCAGGTAACTATCCGCCCTTTTAGTATATAACTACCAACATATTACCAATATTATTTACTTCATTATTGTTTGCACATGTATATATTTTATGTATATCATACAATTCTTATTCACCTTCAATTGGGAACACTTAATTGCTCCTACACATTCACTCCTTTGATTCATTTTCACTTTCACATTTGTTTTCACAATTTGAACCATCATCTGCTCTCTTTACTTGCAGTCTGCTATTTACTTTCTTATCGCACTACCACTACCATCACACACCTCACCTATCACATCTATGCACTTTTGTAAGTTTTATTTCACAGACTCATCCCCATTCAACCAACTTTCGATTATACTCATATTATCCCACCCCTGTACTTTCTCTTAGGAATGCCCTGTACAACATCTCATATATATTGGCAATACATCGGTTTGCCTTTGCCCTTTACCCTCCAGATATGCACACATAATTAGCAATCCCTTTGTTTGGTTTGCCTATATTTTCTACCCAATTATACAAATGTGGCCTTCACTGGGTGTTTCCTTTCAGGCGATGGCTCCTCCCCCACCGATGGGGCGTCATGTCCGAGGCCCCCTGTAGACCCTTCTTGGTTGGACCTCCCACTCTCGGATGTGTGGGGGATTTCCCGAGTTCCTTCGGAGCATTTAGTGGCTTTCCAAGTTTTCCATTCCATGGGTAGCGGTAATTATACTCCTTGTCATAATCTTTTGGACATACACCGATATGCTTTTTTACTCTTTTACTTATTCATACCTCTGTGATATATTTTGTAGAGACAATCATCCCCCTGAGGAGACCCCACAGGTCGAAACGCGTCGGGGATCAACATTGTACATTGATATGTAACATTTAATGAACATGTAATGAATTATGATATGCAATGATTTTATCGTATGTACCATGGAATGCTATATTTATATATTTTGCCATTATATTGTTTTTACTTCTATATTGTCATCCAGATTCAGTACCATACTTAGTCTCTTTCTGAGCTAATAAACAATATTTTTTATACCAATACCAGTATCTCACTGCTTTGACAATGCTGCCTAAAAGTCCCACTTACGGGGAAACCTGTTTCATTGTCCATCTCAGGTATATCCCACCTCCCTTTCCCGGCGGAAAGCGGTCTGTACCCGTAAGGGGCAACAGCGGACTACTATAGGACCAGTTTTCTTTTTTACATATTGCATCCCAGATTCTAAGTTTCTTTTGTCATTGATGGGGTCTCCTGAGGTAGGTTTCTATATTGTTTTGGTATCCATATTCTCTTTCCCAGATCTTTTTTACGTAAACTTTCCTCAACTTCTACCCATTTTTTCCTTTGTATAGACAATTCTGACGCACAAAATTCCCTGCATGCTCTGAATTAAGCATGAGAAAGAAGCGCTTGGTCTGGTAAAGCTAGCATTCATAATGGAGATAGCACATTCGTCACACTGCAAAGCAGAGTGAGCTGAAAATCAGAAACGAGCGGATAAGAACGCACTGGAAACCAGATACAAACTGACTACATGTACTGAAAAACAGATACAAACCCACAAGCACAAACTGAAGAGCAGTAACGGACTAAAAAACATGAGGCTGAAAAGCGTGAATTGTCTCTCACCAAACTCCTACTAATGCTAGATTAGCAGAAGGTGCCCAAAGGGCACTAACTCCTATGATAAGCCTTGTAGTATGCACCCATGTACAGACTTGTGTACAGCCTATTCGAGACAAGGTGAAGACGGTGTCCTTCAATAAAAACTGCGGAAAAATACCTTGTTTGCTTATTAAAAAAACAGTCTATCTCTATTCCAGTTCTCCATGTTGGCATAGATGAGCAATAATTACACAAGTCATCCCAAGCATTTTCACAAAGACGTGTAGGGATGAGGAAGAGAGAGGTGCAGCTCAAGGTCAGTTAGCAGCTTTGTCAAACTTTGGTGTCCATTAGACTACTCAGTACTGCACAACTGATAAAAAAAGCAAAGTTGAGATGAGCTTATGAAAATTAACACAGTCTGTGTAATGTCTGACTGAATACTTTTCTTCGGCAGAGATTTAACTGCTAATTAGTCATAGTCTCTAAAGAAATGCATCTGTTATAGGTACAGTGGCTCAGAGGCAACCTGCCATAAAAAGATCCTGGCCTTAGCGAACACACAGAAAAGGAGAGTAAACTTGTGGCAAATCAATCCTGGATGGAGTCCACATCAAGAAAAAAATTACATCCAAGCTAAAACTTTCAGCGTGGATCTAAAATCAGAGGCGTAATTAGATCCTTTAGGGCAAGAAACCATGAAGGGCCAGTTTATACCGAGGTGTGTGATTCTCTCTCGCTCTCTAAATAAAAGCCTTACCTCGGGTGTTGCACGGAGATAAACTATGCCATCCAGTTCTATTTCTGTCTCAAACTGAGTCAGAAGCCAGGTATGCCAGTCTTGGTAAATAGCCCACTCTGTTTCACTGATTCTTCCCGACTCAAACAAGCTTGAAGCAAATACATACCTAAAAATCCAAGAGAGAAGAAACAAGAATTAAAAAAAATATAATTCTCCTTTACTTGAATTCAAAGTGTAGATCGTGGGAATAGGCAGCGCTGCTCAATTAAAAAATGCAAGAAAAAAAAAAAGGAAACAAAAACAAAAAAACTACTATTCACCTTATACAGCAGTAGTCTTCAAACTGTGGCCCGGGGGCCAGGTGTGGACTTTTTCTTACTTGTATGCCCTTGGGACACCATTTCATTCACTGACACCAATAAAGGGGAACAGTTTTTCCCCAATGACACCAACAATGAGACCCAATGACACCAATAATGGGGCACAATTCCTCCCACTTACACCAATGATGAGGGATTTTTCATTCCAAAGTCTGAAGGACAGTGAACTGGCCCTTCGAATAGAAAGTTTGAAGACCCCGTTATACCTTATATAACAAATTTGCAATAGAGTGCAACGTAAAACCATAAAATGGTTTGTGTAGTTAATAAACCCAGTCATTTATATAATATGCAAATCTGTTCAAAGATGCTTAAAGAATTTGTACAATGTTAGTCCCACTTCATATATGGTGCTACAAGCACTGTTCTGCCATTGCTCCTGAGGGTGCGCTTTTCATCTTTTTTCTCAAGATATGGATGTACTGTAATATTTTGTTTAGTCAGTGTATTTCTACTCACACCTGCATGAACTAGTTATTAGTTGTTCTTATTTACCTTCACCGCAGACTGAAGAGTCTGCAAGTTTTCCAGGGGAAGAAAGACTCACGCTTCCGAGGAGTCCAGAATCAACCCCAAGTACTCCAAATGCTGAGTCGGTACCAGGACCAACTTCTGAATGTTTAACATCCACCCAAAGTCTTGGAGGGTCTGGCTGGCTATATACATATCAACCTCTAATTTGGAGCCAGAGGCTGCTCTCAGAAGAAGGGTGTACAAGTAGCCCACAATGGCAATGCCTCGCTGTCACAGCAAAGTTAGGATCGGTGCGAGCACCTCGTTGAAAAATCTCAGTGCTGGAGACGGCAGCTTGATTCAGGAGCTACGTCGTTCTCACAGTCTGAGACCCGTCTCTCCGCACTAAATTACCGCAGGATGCACAGGAGATCATACAGCACCCCACACACAAGATCCCTCTGCTCTTCGGCTGCCTGTAAATGGAGAGATATTGCCGATATTTTCAAAAGTCAGGCGTCAGGACGGAACGGCACGGCGAGATCCAAGATGGCGCCGACGCACACTGAGGAGGAATTCAGCGAGGACTCCCAGTCTGCTATAGAGGACACTGGTAAGGGACATGCCCGAAACCACAGACCCCTCACCTATGAGGACATGACGGGAATTGCTGCCGACATAAAAGCCACCTTTTCAGCAGCCATTACAGACTTAAAGTCCAACCTCGTGGTCCTTAATGGGAAAATAGAGGCGGCTGAGGTGGAGGGGAGACACAGGTACAGGGAGATTTGCAGACTGGAGACGGCCTCTCATTATTATGCGGATCATTTTATTGATATTAACAGACACTTGGATGACCTGGACAATAGAGGACGGAGGTGCAACATAAGGGTACGGGGGATCCCGGAGTCTGTGGAGGCTGACCAGGTCACGATGGCACTACAGAGGGTCTTTAACAGCTTGCTGGAGAGGCCGGAGGACACCGCCATAGATTTTGTGCGGGCGCACAGAGCGCTTAGAGCCAAGGGACCTGACTCCCAGCCACCACGTGACATAATTTGCTGCCTTCAAAGTTTTGCTCTGAAAGAGGACATATAGAAGAAAGCCCGCAGAAACGACCGGATAGTACACAACAGAAAACGATTATGCTCTTTCAAGATCTTTCCCAAATTACACTGAAAAATCGCAGAGCATTGCGCCCTCTGTTAGACAGACTCCTGGTAAACTACAACGGAAAACAGCTCTGTGAAGGACTTTTATGCAATTGCCTATATACTTCAGTCTAATCCTCTCCCTGCTAATGTTAATGTCTGTGTGTTATGGGTTCTGCCTCTAGCCTGGATAATTGGATTACTTTCCCCTTTGTAGAGGCATCTGTAAAACCTGTTTAAACCAGATTGCCATGCTGCCAGTACGGGACAATGACCTTTCAATGCTAAGTGGCTTGTGAAATACTTTTCCATTGTGTTCTGCAGATGAATAGCCGTGTCACAGACGAGACGACCTAGCCAACCGATTAGATAATTGACTCATGTTAATTGTTGTTCTGATTGCTTCATGGTAGTAATTACCCCCTGGGGGCTTCTCTCTCTGGGAGATAATTACTAAATGTCTTTTAGATCTGTGATTGTGTATTCTAAAGGTTAATTGAATTCAAATTCAAGAATGTGATGTGTCAAGCTTGCGGTGCCGAAATGCCTCTGTATGGAAACCCCCAGTGTGTGGAAAAGGGGGTGGAGATTTCATTGTTCTTTGATTGATGACAAGCTTGTAACTGTGTATAAATTTGCAGAGTTTTTGCCATTAAAGTGTGTCCTGTTTACATCCAGTATTAAGCCATGGCTCATGTGTGGATGATTCGGCGATTCCAGGGATATTCCTAAGTCGGGGAATATTGGGTGATTTCTTTTATGGAAGAAGAAGGGAAGGCTTGACGGGGATATTTTCTACTACCGTCACAAGCTCATTCTGCGCTCCCCCGCTGACCTCCCTGATTTCTGCGCTGCCTTACAGCTGGAACTCATCGATCTCCCTGATTGGTACCAGGAATTTCGTTTGCCACCCAAAGAGAGAAGTCCTCCGACTTCCCCACTGACATCCCCTGACAACAGGTCTTCCAAGAAACTGAAATCCTCCCGCCGAGGGGGATCTCTAAATGGCTCACAAGCAGGGACCCCTAACAACAAACCCCGTTCATCTAGGGCCCTGTATGACTTCTAAGTGGGAAATGCTTCCTTACGTCTGCACCTGGCTACACCCCAGATTTGAAACCCGAGGTATGTGATATCAGCACCACCATTCACTCTGCTTGCTCTCAACCCCCCCCCCCCCATGTGCTGTTGGCCGATGGATGCCTGCTAACGCCACCACACCCATTCAGAGATGAGGATCAGTCATGCCCGATGTTGTCCATTGCCGGTGCCCTGAAACCCACCACCTCTGGTTCAACCTGACTATCGATGAACTTGGAGGCGTTCACAGGGCAGCAACCCATCATGACTGGTTTGGAAAGGTCACCCCCCCTTTTTGCAGGGGAGTGTGGGGGGAACATCCCGACCACTGGCATTCTGTGACTCATGCCGCTGCACCATAGGTTGCTATGTACTTTTGGCTTGTCGGATGGGGGTGGGGGCTTGGGGAGTTTTGTTCCCATCTACTTCAGATTATTTTTGCCTGTTGGCTTGCTCCTGAACTCTCGGGTACTGTTTCATACCATGTTATATTTGCAAGACATTGTGGGGTGTTTGGGGGAGGGAAGCAGGGATTTTTTCATAGATGCTTAAATCATTAATCCCCTGATGATTATCTCCCCCCTACCAGATGTGTTATGCTAGCGATCTTTGTGCCTGCTTTCACCCAATGTTCTTTTTCCATAAGTTTAATCCTGTGCACCAAACCTGCTAGATGTCCGCTATATATCCACGATGAATAGTGCGGAGATGACATTTATGTTGCACTTATTTCAATGTTTTTTTTTTTTTTGTAATTTCAGGCTGTGAGCCGACCACTTCGGATCTCACGACTCTTTTACTAGTCTACCCTGTTAGTTTTGTGGCGACTTCTACCTAGTCTTTAGCCGCCTTGACGCCCCCCGCATAGTGCGTTGTGGGAACCCTAGTTCATTCAACACAGCGCACTAATTGAATATCCTTGAGGCTGTTTAGGGTCCAGAGGAAGATTACCCTGCCCTCTTTACCTTTTTTATTTTGCTAATACTCTTTATCTTTTCTTTCTGCTCCCTACCCCCCCTACCCTCCATCCTCCCTTGTCTTCCCCCTATCCCCTACCCCAGTCCTACTATTTCCCTGAAATATTAGGTGCCCCACTGCAGCTCTAGTGGGGTCTTGGGATACGTGAACACTTTACCTGTTCTGACTCTAACGTTTGTTTTTTCCTTTTTGGTCCGTTATCTAGTTTCCTCCACCAGCAGCAGTCTTCCGTCTCTCTCTGCATCCTCACGATGGCATATTCGTCTCTTGGCCAGGATACCACGGTGATTTCTCACAATGCCAGAGGGCTGAACATCCCTGAAAAGTGAACTACCCTCCTAAAGGAAGCTCAGGAAAGGTAAGCCGAGGTTTGTTTTCTTACAGGAAACTCATTTTAAAACCGCACAGGTGCCGAGGCTCACTGACTCCTATTTTCCTGAAGCATATCATGCCACGAATGACCTCGCGAAAACGAAGGGTGTCTCCATTTTAATTAGTAAACATGCTTCCTTTGAAATAACAGACAAACTCATGGACCCGGAGGGGAGATTCATCTTCCTGAAGGGGAAGTGTAACGGGACGCCTCTAACGTTAGCTAATGTATATTTCCCCAATACTTCCCATCTTACGTTCTGTCGAAACATGCTTTCCCTGCTCCAGGGATTTAGTTCCGGCTGTATAATCCTGGGTGGGGATTTTAATATACCTTTGAACCCCTTGGCAGATACCTCGACGGGACGGTCTTCTATTACTTACAAGATACTTAAGGGTATTAAAGCTATGCTGGGGTCTATGCATTTAATAGACTCTTGGCGCTTCACTCACCCTGAAGACAAAGACTACACATTCCACTCCATCCCCCACAACCGCCTTTCCAGAATTGACTATATCTTTACAACTCAGAGGGACCTTCATCTGATTACGGACGCACGCATAGGCATCCAATCCATATCAGACCATGCCCCAACTTCACTATCCCTTAACTTACACAGACCTCCTCCCAAACCTAACTCTTGGAGACTAAACCCATCCCTTCTGACTGACCCGTAACTTCTCCCTGACGTTGCCTCATTTCTTCGGGAATTTTTTGAACGCAACGTCACCCCAGGCATGGACCCCCTGACAATCTGGGAAGCCCACAAGTGCACAGTGAGGGGGGGGGGGGGCTCATTAGACTGGGGACGCACCGCAAACGTGAAAGGGAAAATGCCATTAAACTCCTTTCAGACAAGATTCATAGACTTGAGACACTCCACAAGCAGTCCCTCTCTGAAAGATCAGCCCGTACACTACTTAACGCAAGGAAAGACCTTCAACAGCTCCTAGACTCTAAAGCTAAATGACTCTTATTTTTTAAAAGGAAAGTGTATTATGAACATGGCTCTAAATCGGGCAGATTTCTGGCTAAGGCGTTGAAAGACGCTAGTTCTGTGCATAATATCAATGGCATACGAAATAAATCAGGCTCAATCGATGTGACCACAGACAAAATAGCCCAACACTTTCATGAGTACTACTCTAACCTATATGGTCTACCAGTTCAGGGTAACCCCAACTCCTCTAAAACTAGAAGCCAGACGATACGAGATTGTTTGACAAGAGTCCAACCTCCCCTCTTTACCGGAGGAAGTGATCCGACAACTAGATTCCCCAATAGGGAACCCAGAATTAATGACGGTTATTAAAGATCTCAAGGCAGAGAAGAGTCCGGGTCCGGACGGTTTCACCTCCATTTATTATAAGACCTTTGTGGAGATCATTACAGATCCCCTGCAGAAAGCCTTGAACTCCTTAGCCTCTCCTAGACACGTACCCCCCACATTTCTCTTAGCACACATTGCGTTTTTGCCCAAACCGACAAAGACCCCCAGATTTGTGCCAGCTACAGGCCGATCTCACTTCTTAATCTGGACGTTAAGCTGTTGGCGAAAATCTTGGCCAACAGGCTTCGCCCCTTTCTACATGATATCATAGGCCCAAGCCAGGCTGGCTTGATGCCTGGTAGGGAGTCCAGGGACAATGTTATTAAAGCACTTAACTTGATATACGTGGCGCGCACTCGGAAGATCGAAGGCTCTCTCTTGTCTACCGACGCCGAGAAAGCCTTCGATAGGATTGCATGGAACTACATGATGGCCACTTGCCAGCATGTAGGGCTGGGGTCACATATGAGGTCCTGGATTTCTGCACTCTACAAAAATCCCTCAGCCCGCTGTACAGGACGCCAGAGTTGGGTCCTGGACGGGTGCTATACGGCACCACTATTTGGACTATGGTCCATTTAAAAAAAAAGGTAGAAGGTTCAGGGGGTCACCCAAAGTGGGTGAAAAGTTCCAGGCAGGCGCTAATCCAGAGAGGACTGGCTCGCAGTCTTCTCTATCTTAATAAAGTAGTAGTTTGGGGCCTGGAATTTTGGAGGCTCCAAAGTGTTATTTGGGTGGAACGGAGCCTCCACTTCTAAACCTTGGGAGCCAGCGCACAAGGTGTTAACTCTCCCAGAGAACCACCCATTAAAGCAGGAAGTGGTGCGTGAGTTTGGAGAGTGCACCTGATGAGGACAGGATGGAAGTCTGCTAACTGCACAGTGAGGACTTTTGGAGTGCAGGGGATGAAGACTTGTCTTGCAACAAACCGTATGTAATTTGCTTTCCCTGTTTTGTGCTGGAAATAAGCAGACTTTTTGTTGACGCTGGAGCCAAGCAGACTTTTAGGTTATAGTTTTCTGGCATGCTGAGAAAGCCTTGTTTTGCTTTTCTGTGAATAAAAGCCTTTTTATTTAAAAAAAAAAACGGTTTAAGCACAGAATTCCTGCTGAGCTATAGCCCTCAAACGTTACAATTGGTGTCGAATGCGGGCACAGTGCATTTGCAGGCACAAAACCGTTTAAAACTAAAAACTGACATTTAAAGGGACAGTGTGCTTATGGCATGTCTTGGGTGAAGTCAGCCCAATCATTGCAAGCAACAAGCAAAAGCATGGAGGAGGTTATCAAGGCTCTGGCACAAGCCACTGTGACCCAGCAGCAAGCGTTGGCAGAGGCAAGCCATCGCCATGAGGAAGCGATGGCTCAGCAGCAAGAAAACACGCGACTGCTAGTCGCCCAGTTTACAGCTCAGCAGGAGTCTACTCAAGCACAGGTGACTGCCTTGCAGGAGGCAGTACAGCGGCTGGCTCAGGGACAAGAGCAATCGGCCGTTGCCGTTAGCAACCCAGTGTCTGTGAGAGCCAGCCATTTCTTGCAAAAACTAACACCCAGCGATGACGTGGAAGCCTTTCTCACCGCCTTTGAAAGGATAGCAGAGAGAGAAGGGTGGCCCCGGGACCGATGGGCCAGCATTGTCTCCCCTTTTCTCACCGGTGACCCGCAAAAGGCCTATTTTGAACTCCCAGCTGAGCACCTCAGAGACTATGACCGTCTAAAAGCTGAGATCCTGGCCCGCCTGGGAGTGACCACAGCTGACCGGGCTCAGAGGGTGCATCGCTGGCGGTACAAATCGGACCAACCACCCAGGTCCCAGATGCATGAACTGATCCAGTTAGTTAAAAAATGGCTGCAGCCAGAAAAATTGTCAGGCCCACAAATGGTGGAACGAGTGGTGATGGACTGGTACCTACAGTCCCTGCCAGATGACCTACAGCGCTGGGTAAGCCATGGAAACCCTACCAACGCTGACCAGCTGGTCGAACGGTACACCGTGGTGGAGGACCTGCCAAGCGTCGAAAACCGACGCCAAGGACACCCAGACCAGCCACCACCCCGAGGAGAGAAGCCTTGCCAGATGTTGGAGTCCGCAGGTCTACACCGTCTTCCTGTACCAAAGATGGGAGACATACAGTGTTGGCGATGTCGGTCCTGGGGGCATACCCAGGCACAATGCCCACTGCAGGAGGAGCCTATGGAGTGCGGAACTGGTCGGAGAAGCTCCTTCTATGTGCAAAGTGTGTGTACCACTCATCTTGATCTGGCTGCAGGACGGTTTGAGTGTGAAGTGTGGGTGAACCACCCTCCTGCCAGGGCCCTACTGGACTCCGGTAGCATGGTAACATTAGTACATGCCAGGGTACTTGGGAGGCTTGGACCAGTGACTAAAACTCTTCGGGTGGTATGTATTCATGGAGATACCAAGGAGTACCCCTTGGTCCCGGTGACTGTCTCTAATGGCCATGCCTTAGTTACACAGGAGGTCGGGGTGGTAAACAGTTTAATTCATGACATCATAGTTGGGCGGGACTGTCCACTATTTCTGGAACTATGGAACAAGGTACAGATGGTACTACCAGGGGAACTGGGGACACTGGGCCTGGAAGGGACAGGGTCTGAGGGGTCCGAACCTGAAATACACCCCTCTGATATGGAAATACCTGTCATTGATAATGAAGTCGCAGGGAATGCTAATGTGGAGGATAATGCCCCTGACCCAGGTCTTAAACCCGAGTTGGTCTCTGAGCGGTGGGGGGGGGGGGGGGGAGTCTTCCCATTACAAGTTATGCTGGGGGAGGATGGTGAGGAGCTCTTTCCGGTTAAGGAGGATGAAGGGGAAACATCCTCAAGGCCAGTACATCCAGATATAGATGTGTCCAGGGGTGCATTTGGTACCGCCCAATTACGGGAGCAGGTTTCTGTTATTGATGAGGTCCCACAAATGCCAGACGCAGATCAGAGGTTCCCTCACTTTGCGTTGAAGGGGGACTTACTGTATCGAGTGGCTGAGAGCCGAGGGGAAACTATAGAGCAGTTGCTGGTTCCCCAACCGTATAGGCGGATGCTCCTCGATCTAGCCCACAATGATGCACTGCGAGGGCACCTAGGGGCTGATGGCTCCCGCATAAGCTCGGGACAAGTTACTCAAGAGACTCTTCCCTTGCTTACTACGATTCCTCCCCTGCATAAGGAACTACTTACCCTAGATGTCATCTCTTCGCCTCTGTTCCCTGTGATCTTGGGCCTACCCTGGCTCCAGGCCCACGATCCCCTAATTAACTGGAGATCCGGAGAGGTGTCATTTACTTCTTCCTACTGCCAACAAAACTGCATACCGGCTCCTTCTTGCTCACCCACTGCTCTACTCTGTATGGACGCTGACCCCAATCTGCTCCAGTCTATCCCAGAACCCTACCATGAGTTTGCCGATGTTTTCAGTAAGAAAGGAGCCGACTCCCTTCCGCCTCATCGTCCATACGATTGTCCAATCGAGCTCCTCCCAGGGGCCGAGATCCCCTTTGGACGCATTTTTCCGCTGTCTGAGAAGGAATAGGAAGCCCTGAAGGAGTATGTTGACGAAAATTTGAGCAAAGGGTTCATCCGCCCGTCTACCTCCCCAGCAGGCGCAGGAATATTCTTCGTCAGTAAAAAGGATCAATCTCTCCGCCCATGCGTAGACTATCGGGAATTAAATAATATTACAATAAAGAACCGTTACCCATTGCCATTGATACCAGAGCTATTTCATAAACTAAGATCTGCCACCATCTTCACGAAGCTGGACCTGAGGGGAGCTTACAACTTAATTCGCATTCGGGACGGGGACGAATGGAAGACAGCTTTTCGCACCTGTTTTGGACACTACGAATATCTGGTCATGCCCTTCGGTCTGTGCAATGCACCCGCGACCTTCCAACACTTTATCAACGACGTGTTTAGAGACTTTCTTGACATCTTCGTCATCGTCTACCTAGACGACATATTGGTTTTCTCCGGATCGCTGGATAAACACCGGGAACACGTCCGTAGGGTCCTAAGTCGCCTCCGTCTACACAGACTATATGCCAAGGCTGAGAAATGTGAATTTGAACAACAAACCATTCAGTTCCTTGGCCTGATTATAGCCCCTACAGGAATTAAGATGGATCCCAACAAGGTATCCGCCATACTAGACTGGCCAGTACCCCTGGACAAGAAGGGGGTGCAACGATTTGTGGGATTCGCAAATTTCTACAGACGATTCATTAGTAATTTTTCCGCAATTATCTCACCAATCACACAACTGACCAAGCAGAACCAACGTTTCCGGTGGAACCCAGAAGCCCAAATGGCCTTCGATACGCTTAAAAGACTGTTTACATCTGCCCCGATTCTTAGCCATCCTGATCCGGCACTACCCTACCTCCTTGAAGTGGACGCATCCGAAGTAGCAGTGGGGGCTATCATCTCCCAACGCCAGGGGAACAAAGATCTGATGTATCCCGTGGGCTTCTTCTCCCGAAAACTCTCCTCAGGAGAGAGGAATTATGATGTTGGCGACCGGGAACTACTCGCCATCAAGGCTGCACTGGAGGAATGGAGGTACCTTCTGGAGGGCGCTGCACATCCGGTCTTGATCTATACGGACCACAAGAATTTAGAATACTTAAGATCCGCAAAACGATTGAAACCCCGTCAGGGCCGATGGGCACTATTCTTTTCACCAGTGTCAATGATGGTAAATAAATATAATGCTAAAGTCCATTAAAGTCCATGGTGATGGAAATAATAATGAATCTCAGAAACGATCCTCTGTGAAGTGTCACCGAACGCACACACGTCAAGAAGGTGCACCCGCCACCACATGAATGAGCAGCTTACCAGAGGTCAGACATATGCTAGCGTCTGACTATAACCCAGTCAACGGCCTTTAGATCCTTGAGGTTCCCACGATCAACTCGAGTAGACCAGGAGAGGGACACTTCTTAAACTCCGGAAGAAAAGAAGGCGCACATAGCATAATTCCGTTGACGAAAATTGATTGTAAAAAGTAAAAATGTACTTACACAGCACATGTGATAAACGAGCATAAAAAACAGATACAGATATTGCCGGCCGGCATGCAGGAGCCCTTCCTCCTCAGAGAGGCGACGCAGTGACGTCACCACGCCGAGGAGGAAGGGCTCCTGCATGCCGGCCGGCAATATCTGTATCTGTTTTTTATGCTCGTTTATCACATGTGCTGTGTAAGTACATTTTTACTTTTTACAATAAATTTTCGTCAACGGAATTATGCTATGTGCGCCTTCTTTTCTTCCGGAGTTTAAGAAGTGTCCCTCTCCTGGTCTACTCGAGTTGATCGTGGGAACCTCAAGGATCTAAAGGCCGTTGACTGGGTTATAGTCAGACGCTAGCATATGTCTGACCTCTGGTAAGCTGCTCATTCATGTGGTGGCGGGTGCACCTTCTTGACGTGTGTGCGTTCGGTGACACTTCACAGAGGATCGTTTCTGAGATTCATTATTATTTCCATCACCATGGACTTTAATGGACTTTAGCATTATATTTATTTACCATCATTGACACTGGTGTTATTAACCTTTGTCTGGCGCGGCTTTTTATATCCCATTGTTTCCTGTTTATCACACGCTTGCTGCAGCCTGTAGTCCTTTTGGGGGAGGGGGTTTCTTAGCGCGGTCTTTTGTTTTATACTATACTTTTCACGCTTTTCCTTTCACATCACGTACCGCCCCGGCTCAAAAAACATCAAGCCAGATGCGTTATCACGGATGCACGACAATCCCAAAGACCCATCTGTTCCTGACACCATTCTCCCGGCCGGGAACTTTTTACTTCTGCAACACGATCTGCTTCCCCGACTCAGGGAGGCATCCACAGACTCTTCCAGACCCCCTGGTGTCACCTTGACCCCCAGAGACGGACTCTTTTGGAGAGGGAGCCAAATTTTTGTTCCGACAGACATTCGGGTAGAAGTCCTAAAGCCATTTCATGACCACCCATTGGCAGGACATTTTGGAGTCCGTAAAACCCTTGAACTGGTACGGCGTACCTTCTGGTGGCCAGGTTTGGAGGAATTCTGTAAATCATACATCAATACCTGTCCAACCTGTAATCAAAACAAGACGACAAGGAATCGAGCCTGGGGCTTACTAAAACCTCTGCCTGTACCTGATAGACCATGGCGGATGATCGCCATGGACTTTATAGTAGAGCTTCCATGTTCCGAGGGGTGCACAGCCATTTTCGTAGTCGTAGACCGCTTATCTAAAATGGCCCATTTCCTCCCATTGAAAAGTACTCTATCAGCTGCTGAGACTGCCCGTGTCTTCATCAGGGAAATTGTCAGACTCCACGGGGTTCCTTCAAACATCGTGTCGGATAGGGGGGTCCAGTTTACATCACGTTTCTGGAGAGCCTTGTGTGAAATCCTGAATATTGAGCTTGCTTTTTCCTCGGCTTACCACCCCCAAACCAACGGACAGACTGAACGCACAAACCAGACCCTTGAGCAATATATTAGATGTTTTACTTCCTTTTCCCAGAATGATTGGGTCTCCCTGCTGTGTTTGGCAGAATTTGCCTACAATAATGCCAGCCATTCGGCAACCGGACAGTCCCCCTTCTTCGCCAATTATGGCTTTAATCTAACCTTCTTACCTGATTTTCTTCCAGAATCCCCAGTTCCGGCAGTGCAGAGCACGGTGGACTTCCTCAGCCGCAACAATCGGGTGCTACAGGAAGCAGTAACGAAAGCTCAAGCCGACAGCAAGAAAGCCTTTGATAAGAAAAGGAAAGGTGAGCTGGACCTGCAACCAGGAGACCAGGTATGGCTTTCTACTAATAATCTCAGATTGGCTTGTCCTTCCAAGAAGCTGGCACCTAGGTTCATGGGACCCTTCCCGGTAAGAAGAAGAATCAATGAGGTTTCTTATGAACTGTCTTTACCTGAGTCTCTTAAAGTTCATCCGGTATTCCATGTATCGTTGCTGAAACCTGCAACCCCTGATCCCTTTCCTGACGGAGGGGCAGGCCCACCTGAACCTGTTTTGGTCGATGGCTGCGAGGAATATGTGGTAGAGGCTATCCTCGACTGCAGGAAGCGGCAGGGGCAAACTCAATTTTTGATCAAGTGGAGGGGGTACGGGCCGGAGGACAACTCGTGGGAACCCGAGGACAATGTTCATGCTCAAGAACAAATTCGTGCATTTTTTTCTGCTCACCCTGAGAAACAGGCTCGGCTTGGCATCCGGAGGCTGCCCCTTGAGGGGGGCAATGTCAGGGATCTGCCGCCGGCTCCCGGCGCACCCCTGGTGTGCGCGCGCGTGCACGTTAGCGCGAGTTTGGCGCCAATGTGCCTTTAAAAGGCAGACAGATGCAGCAGCCTCTTGCGGTCTGATCTGCCTATTTACCTGATAAACCTGTATCCTGAATTAACCAGTTCCTATACCGACCCGGCTACGTCTGACGATCCGCATCTCTCCGAACCCGACCTCGGCTTGCCTTGACTCCGCCTTCTGTTTACGATTACTGCTGCCAGACCTTCTGCCTGAATACCGACTACGCCTGCCTGCTGAATCCCCTGTCTGCTCACGTGTCTGACCCGGCCTGCCTGACCCAGCCTCCGTCTAGTCCACTTGCTCACTCCGCTCTGCACCAGCTCCAGAGTCGCCTGTCGTCTGCACCAAGGTTGCTTGCCAAGACGCATCAGAGTCGCTAACCATCCGCACCAGCTCCGGAGCCGCTAGCTTCCGCATCAGAGTGCCTGCTCCCCTCTTGTTCCAGTGATCCCGGAGGGACCAGTGCCGTGCTGACCTGCACCATCATCCAGGCACCCTTACCCCGCTGTTCCCAAAATCCAGCGGCTCCCGAGCCAGTGCTGTACGAGAGGCCGCCTCCTGCGACTAGGCTCTGACGACCAGGTACACCGTCCTACATAACAGATCCTGACAGACCAGGGTACCCCTTTTATGTCAAAGGTGATGGCGAAATTGTTTCAAATTAAGCAGTTGCGGACGTCCGTCTACCACCCGCAGACCGATGGCCTAGTCGAAAGATTTAATAAAACCTTAAAGTCCATGTTGAAAAGAGTAGTCCAGAAAGATGGGAAGGATTGGGATATGTTACTCCCTGTCCTGTTGTTTGCTATCCGGGAGGTCCAACAAGCATCCACAGGTTTCTCGCCACTTCAGTTAGTGTATGGACGAAGGCCCCGGGGGTTACTCGACCTGGTAAAAGAAACGTGGGAAAGTGAGTCCTCACCACACAAAACGGTGGTAGAGCATAATTCTCAAATGCGAGAGAGGGTGGCTAAGGTGATGCCGCTGGTGAGGGAGCACATGCAGAAGGCTCAGGATGCCCAAAGGAGAGTGTATAACAGGTCGGCTAAAATTAGACAGTTCCAAGTAGGAGACCGGGTGGCTGTTCTAATACCCACGGTGGAGAGTAAATTCTTGGCCAAGTGGCAGGGCCCATTTGAGGTGGTAGAGAAAGTCGGTGAGGTGGACTACAAGGTACACCAGCCGGGGAAAAGAAAACCATACCAGATCTATCACATTAATTTGTTGAAACCCTGAAGAGACAGAGAACAAGTGTCCGCGGTAGTAGGGGTACAGTCAGGGGACCATGCCGGGATCGACTTGGTGCAGGTTGCTGCTACCCTGACTAGGCCCCAAACCCAGCAAACAAAACAGTTTCTACAAAGAAATAGAGACATGTTTTCAGAGTTGCCCGGTCGCACCAACGTCATCGAGCATGACATTGTGACCGAGCCCAATGTAAAAGTCAGGTTAAAGCCTTACCGTATCCCAGAAGCTCATAGGGTGGCAGTGTCAGAAGAGGTTAAAGAATGTTCGAGCTTGGAGTCATTGAAGAGTGGCAGAGCGAATGGTCATGCAACACTGTAACCAATTTAAATCATTATGTTTTTTTCCCCACACAAATAGAGCTTTCTTTTATTGGTATTTGATCATCTCTGCGGTTTTAATTTTTTGCGCTATAAACAAAAGAAGAGCGACAATTGAAAAAAAAAACACAATATTTATTGCTTTTATTTAATACATACTGTATCACAATTTTTTTTTTTTCCTCAGTTTATACCGATACGTATTTTTGTACGTATTTTTGGTTAAAAAACACACAATAATCGTATATTGATTGGTTTGCGCAAAAGTTATAGCGTCTACAAAATAGGTGATAGATTTATGGCATTTTTTTTTTTTTTTTACTAGTAATGGCGGCGATCTGCGGGTTTTTTTGTGACCGTGACATTGCGGCGGACATATCGGACACTTTTGACACGTTTTTGGAACCATTCACATTTACACAGCGATTAGTGCTATAAAACTGCACTGATTACTGTGTAAATGTGACTGGCAGGGAAGGGGTTAACACTAGGGGGCACTGAAGGGGTTAAAATGTTTCCAAAAGTATGTTCTAACTGTAGGGGGAGGGGGACTCGCAGGGGGAGGAGACCGATGTGTGTTCCTCTGTACTAGGAACACAGATCAGTCTCCTCACCGCTGACAGGAGGTGGATCTGTGTGTTTATTCGCGGTAATCGCGGGTGCCCGACGGCAATCGTGGGCGTCGGGCACGCGCACGGGATCGCGAGTGGTGCCGCGGGTGCGCGCCACCGGCGGCACACGCGCACACTAGTACACCGTGAAGACAGGACGTCCTGTGACGGCCAGTCTCATCGGCGAGGGGTTGTTTAAGACGTAACTCCCCTATGGCCCGGTATTGAATGGGTTAATGAAGTCTCCAAGTTTGACACATATGCCATGCCACGGGTAGATGAGCTAATTGAGAGGTTGGGTCCTGCCAGGTACATTACCACACTGGACCTCACAAAAGGGTACTGGCAGATTCCCCTGACTAAGGAAGCCAGGGAGAAGACAGCCTTCTCTACCCCGGAAGGCCACTTCCAATATAAGAGGATGCCATTTGGTCTACACTCAGCCCCTGCCACGTTCCAAAGGGCCATGGACAAAACTCTGCGTCCACACCAACGGTACGCTTCCGTCTACCTAGATGACAGTCATCTTCAGCACTGATTGGGAGTCCCACCTACCCCGGGATCAGGCAGTCGTAGACTCCTTGAGAAGAGCAGGGTTCACCATTAACCCCGAGAAGTGTGCCATTGGGATGGAGGAAGCAAAATACCTAGGATATATTGTGGGTAGAGGGCTGGTGAAGCCCCAAATGAGTAAGGTGGAAGCCATACAGGACTGGCCTCGTCCCCTAACCAAGAAGCAGGTCAGAGCATTTTTGGGCATAGTTGGCTATTATAGGAGGTTTGTCCCCAACTTTGCAACTATTGCTGCACCGCTGACCGACCTGACCAAAGACAGAAAGTCAGTGATGATAAAGTGGAACGCCGAGGCCGAGACAGCTTTTCAAAAGCTTAAGACAGCTTTGTGCCAAGATCCGGTGCTTGTAGCTCCAGATTTTACAAAAGATTTTGTAGTGCAGACAGATGCTTCAAGTGAAGGGTTGGGAGCGGTCCTGTCTCAGGAAATCAATGGAGAAGAGCACCCTGTGGGTTTTCTTAGTAGGAAGCCGACGACAGCTGAGAGAAACTACGCGGTGGTGGAGCGGGAGTGTCTGGCCATCAAGCGGGCTCTAGAAAGTTTTGCTTCGTGTCAGACCACGCTCCCCTTACCTGAATGAGACAGAATAAGCACACCAATGCCAGGGTAACAAGGTGGTTCCCTTCTCTCCAGGAGTTCAATTTTGTGGTAGAGCACAGACCCGGGAGACAGCATCAGAATGCCGATGCCCTCTCCCAAATCCATTGTATGGTGTCTACTGGTGCCTCAAACACCTCCGCGTTGATGCAGAGGGGGGGGATATGTACAGGACGCCAGGGTTGGGTCCTGGACAGGTGCTATACGGCACCACTATTTGGACTATGGTCCATTTTAAAAAAAAAGGTAGAAGGTTCAGGGGGTCACCCAAAGTGGGTGAAAAGTTCCAGGCAGGCGCTAATCCAGAGAGTACTGGCTCGCAGTCTTCTCTATCTTAATAAAGTAGTAGTTTGGGGCCTGGAATTTTGGAGGCTCCAAAGTGTTATTTGGGTGGGATGGAGCCTCCACTTCTAAACCTTGGGAGCCAGCGCACAAGGTGTTAACTCTCCCAGAGAACCACCCAATAAAGCACGAAGTGGTGCTGGAGGTGGTGAGTGAGTTTGGAGAGTGCACCTGATGAGGACAAGATGGAAGTCTGCTAGCTGCACAGTGAGGACTTTTGGAGTGCAGGGGATGAAGACTTGTCTTGCAACAAACCGTATGTCATTTGCTTTCACTGTTTTGTGCTGGAAATAAGCAGACTTTTTGTTGACGCTGGAGCCAAGCGGACTTTTATGTTATAGTTTTCTGGCATGCTGAGAAAGCCTTGTTTTGCTTTTCTGTGAATAAAAGCCTTTTTCTTCAAAAAAACAGTTTAAGCACTGAATCCCTGCTGAGCTATAGCCCCCAAACGTTACACCGCATTAAGGTCAATGGATCCCTGTCTGAACCGTTTCAGATAAGTAATGGGACCAGACAGGGGTGTCCTCTTTCGCCCCTCCTCTTTATTCTTTCCCTTGAACCTTTCATTAGAAGGGTCATAGCCGAGAGGGTGATACAGGGCTTTTCACTGGCGGGAAGAGAATATAAGATTGCGGCATACGCCGATGACTTGCTTTTCTTTCTGTCGAATCCCCGATAATCGCTACCTCCTCTCATGCAGGAATTTGCAGTGTTTGGTTACATATCCAACTTTAAAATTAATTTTTCGAAATCAGAAGCAATGAATATAAGCATACCGGCACAATCCCTGGAGACACTCAAATCTACTTGCCCCTTTAGATGGGAACCGTCCGCCCTAAAGTACCTGGAAATAAGACTAACACCAGATCCTGCCCAAACCTATGAACGCAATTTCCCGTCCATTCTTGAGACAATAAACAGGGACCTAAAGACCTGGCATACCCACAATTTCTCTTGGTTCGGCAGGGCAGCCATATGCAAAATGACTATCCTGCCAAAACGTTTATATTTGTTCCGCAACCTACCGATCAGAACCCCCCTGAAATTCTTTAAACTTGTCTCCTCGATCCAACAGAAATTCATTTGGGCCCACAAACCTCCGAGAATTAAAGCCAAACTGTTAGCTCTACCTAAGCATAAAGGGATATGGGTATCCCTGACTTTAAAAACTACTACCTCGCCGCTCATGTGACCAGAATAGTAGATTGGCATTGCCAGCACCGACTTAAAGACTGGATACAAATTAAGAATGATCTAAGCCCCATTCCTTTACGTTTCTCCCCTTGGATACCTTGGACTAGCTATCCTGCTTCTCTAAAGATGCATCCACTGGTAAGGATTAGGTTGGGAGTGTTCCACAAGATGTCAAAAACGACGAACCTGTCCATGCCATTGAGCCCATTGTCACCCTTGGTAAATAACCCTGATTTCCCCCCAGGGATGGAGAATTGTTTTCTTCGCCCCCCAGCGCCAATAGACCAATACTCGCCACAGATTGCTTTCGAAACGACATGTTTAGGGATTTTGGGGACCTTAAAATGGACTTTGACAGGCCTGACCTTCCTCTCTGGACATATTTCCAAATGAGGAGCTACCTAAATCACGCCTCTAGGAGGCGCAACTTTAACAGACAGCCTACGGAGATGGAATCAGTGAGCCCATACAAAAAAACGACCTCAATTTCTTATGCATGGCTTAGAGATCAGCCGGTCCACGGAGATGACAGATTCAGGGAGAGATGGTCGCAGGCTCTGGATATCCCGATTTCAGGGCCCCAGTGGGAGAGATCATGTATTCTCGCACATAAATGCTCCCTGAGCACTAGAACGCAGGAAACTGCTTACAAATTACTTACCCACTGGTACGCCACTCCGGTGAAATTACATTCTTGGTTTCCACAGACGCCGGATACATGTTGGAGGTGCAATACAGACAGGGGCACTCTCTTCCACATATGGTGGGAGTGCCCCCTGATTGCTCCCTACTGGCAGGCAGTTTGCGGGACAATCAGACTGATCACAGAAACCAAGCTGAAATTAGACGCCACCTGTTGCCTTTTGCACATCTCCAACATGTCATATCAGAGTTATAGGAACTCACTATCTAAACACCTTTTGAATGCAGTCAAGACCCTTGTGCCCCTATTTTGGAAGTCATCCAGGGTCCCATCGATACGAGACTGGCTGACCAGAGTAACTGACATTTATAACATGGAGGAAACGGTAGCCCAATTCTCTGATCGTACTGACAAGTTTTTCCAAACTTGGTCTCCCTGGGTCCAATTTATATTTTCTAAGGATTATGAGGCCCCATGCACACGAGACGCTGGTAAACTCGAGTTCAGAGGCGTTTGGGCATTTTTTTCAACTGCCCCTGAACCCATTTAATGTTATCCTATGTGTCCATGCACACAATCACGTTTTTTGGCGGTTAAAATCAGTTGGGTTTAGGGCCGTTTTTTTCAAACGCAAAATTTTGGGTTCAGAAGCGTTTGCTTTTGCGTTTTAAACGCTAAATGCCGCTAAACGCGTCTAAACGCGTCTAAACGCGGCACCCGCGTTTAGCCGCGATTGCGTTTATAAGCGTTTTTAAAGGAACCCTATTTTTAACATAATAAAATAGGGAAATATCATTAAAAAAAATTTAAAATAATTATTTAAATCGTTTTAAATTATGTCTATCATTCAGATAATTCAAAGATGATATATATTCATTCAATAATTCAATACACCACCAGCATTGCACTTTCCAAAATTTTCCTTTTGAATTTAAACCTATATGTTGTACTTTCAACAACGTCTGTCCACCTGCATTTCCATTCAGCCCAACTAATCTAATCAGTGTCTAATTTGCATATGAATGCCTGGCATGCTGTCTAGCCAGCAGACAACCCCAAGACATGTGTTTTTCCTGACCTTTGTCCACAAGCCACCTCCCAAAATATTCATTTTTGGTTACAAGTTGAAGAGGTGACATCTCCAAAAATGACTTCTGATGTTACTTTAAAAAAAGACTTATTGGAAAATTCGAATTTTCAAAATTCGAATTTTTAAAAATGACTTCTGATGTTACTTTAGTACAACTTATAGAGGCAGTCCAGGTTTATCCCCAAATATGGGACAAGTCCCATGAACTATATTCAGACAGGACAGCCAAGCAAAGGACTTGGCAAGAAATTGGAAAAGAATTGACATCCAACTGGAACCAGTTGAACCCATATCACCAAGAAAAAAGAGGTAAGATTAATACAGCTTTGGGCTTCGTTGGGATGCAAACTAGTTAAAATGTCTGACATATTCTTATTTTTCCTTGTACAGTGAAAGATTTTCAGAAGACATGGAAGTCTGTATCAGACAGAGTCAAAAAAAATACTTATTGGAAAATTCGAATTTTGAAATTTCGAATTTTGAAATTTCAAATTTTCGAAAATTCGAAATATTGAAAAATTCGAATTTTGAAAATTCTAATTTTCGAAAATTCGAAATATTGAAAAATTCGAATTTTGAAAATTCGAAATTTTGAAAATTCGAATTTTGAAAATTCGAATTTTTAACATTTCGAATTTTTAACATTTCAAATTTTTAACATTTCGAATTTTTAACATTTCGAATTTTTAACATTTCGAATTTTTAACATTTCGAATTTGTCAATATTTCGAATTTTTCAAAATTCGAATTTTCCAAAATTTCGAATTTTTCTAAATTTCGAATTTTTAAAAATTCGAATTTTGAAAATTCGAATTTTTAACATTTCGAATTTTCAACATTCGAATTTTCAAAAATTCGAATTTTCAAAAATTCGAAAATTTCTAAATTCGAAATTTTGAAAATTCGAAATTTTGAAAATTCGAAATGTAAAATACCCAACTGAAAATCTCTGTGCCATCAACGGATGGGTCCGATAGCGACGACGAGCTCTGCGAACGGGTCGTCCACGTAGTTTGCGACGGCGTTGAAGCCTCATCAAGTGCAAAGTAAGAACAATTTCTTGGCATATATTCATTATGGGATCCATTTCACAAAGGAGAATAATGAATGTATGCAAGTGCTCTCTCTGCTGCTGCTGCTCTCTCTGTTGAAAATTGCAGAAATGGTTAAATATATAAGCTTTGGGAGGGTCTACAATTCAGTGGTTCTGAACGCTGATAGCCGCAATCGCGGTAAAACGCCGCTAAACGCGGCAAAACGCCGCGAGATTCGCGGCAAAAACGGGTGTTTTGAACGCCGGTTTTTGCGTTTGAAAACTTGAGTTTAGAAGTGTTTGCTTTTGCTTCTCGTGTGCATGGGGCCTGACAGGTTGATGGCTGAGACCTGGACCATCTAAAAGGATGTATGTCTGAGGTGACTCTCCGCACACTTTATGGTCCTCCGACGCCCTGCTGGAGCCGATACCCATTCTACCCTTTCTGTCCCCTGCTGTCCAGCTCCATCATTGCTTTGCTCTCTTCTTCTCTAAGCCTCTATTCACAATCACCCCCTATGTTACTGTGAACCTTATCAGAGTACCTACTTCTGATGTTACCTGAAGTGCACTACATATGTTGTTATTTATACTTTGCATTAGTCTCTCAATGATGTTTTATCTCTAAGTGCCGAATACAATTAGTTATTATGGTTACCTTCCGATAACGTTCCATATGTTGGACCGTTTTGAGTTTTGTACTAAGCACATGTTGGAAGCTGCGTCTCCCGTATTTACCCTTCTACTTTTTCTTTTAATAAACTGGATGTTATAAAAGAAAAATCTCAGTGCCGACGCTAGTCCAAAAGGAAGGGCCACAAACCCTATCGCAAAGCGCAGAAACCTCTCGTGACTTGCGCAAATTGGGACATGCAAGTATGCATCCTTGATGTTCAAGGATGCCAGAAAGTCCCCCAGATGGAGCGAAGCTACCACTGAGCGAATGGATTCCATGCGGAACTTCCTTACTCTCACAAAGGCATTTAGGGCTTTGAGGTCCAAGATTGGACGGACTCCGTCGTCTTTCGGGAACACAAACAGATTTGAATAAAAACCCTGAAAACTCTCGTCCTGCGGAACAGGTAAATTCACCCCACAACCTAGCAAGTCCTGCACTCTCCTTAGCAGGGCAGACCAAAGAGCCGGAATGAGAGGGAGACATGAGGGAAAAAATCTGTTTGGTGGATAGGAAAGAAACTCTTGTACCCCGAATAGACCAGCTCGCAGACCCACTGTTCGGAGAGCAGGAAAGTTCACCAAGCTGTGAACCTGCAAATCCATCCCCCCACCCATGAGTCGGGCGGGGGCAAGACTTCATGCAGTGCCGGGTTTGGATGCTGGCTTGTTCGGCTTATGCACCCAGGAAAGTTTCTCTCCCCCAGCTGAGCCTTTGTCAGCCTGGGAGGGTATACCCACGGGCCCTGATTGATGAAAATACTGCTTTTGAGTGGGGAAAGAAGGACCCAGCCTATGCTGCGCTCCTTTCCCCTGGCGGACTGAGGGGGAAGAGTGCTCTTACCCCCAGTGACATCCTTGATAATGTCATCCAGCGAGGTACCAAAAAAAAAAAAAACACACACACACACCCCTCCCACCCCTGAAGGATAAATCAGCCAGGGCTTTTTTGGATGCTTGGTCAGCAGACCAGCATTTCAGCCAAATCAGGAGGCGCAAAACCACCGCCAAAACAGAGGCTCTGGATATCAAGGGTGCAGCATAGCATATACAAGGCACTGGACCAATTGGTCGGCCAGTCTAACAAATTTGGGAGGGAGCTGGTGCAAAACCTTGCCCATTCAGTGAGTGTCTGAGACACCAAGGTTGGAGCCACAATAGGCCGTGACGCAGACCCCAGCCCAGCATGGCAAACATGGAGCGGGTCAACGCCTCGGACCTCCTATCAGTATGGTCCTTGAAGGCAGGGGTCCCTTCTATAGGGAGAGTGGTCACCCATTTTTAACCAGGCACAGGGGGGGGGGCACTATTATTTTTTTAAGGCTCTCCTGAAAAGGGGTACCAAACCGCCAGGCGCTGAGGAACTACAAGGACTTCTGCGGCCTTTCCCATTCCTCATCAATGAACTTGTCAAAAAAAAAAAAAAAGAAAAAAAGGACATACAAGGAGAAAAACTTCACAGAGCGGTCCGATTTGATTGCCCAAAGAAGACTGAGCCCTCAGAGGATACCTCCGCTGCACTGAACAGCATAAGGGAGTCCCTTACAGCATTAATAAGCGCACTGACAAGTACCCTGTTACAGACCCAAGTGAGGAGTCATCCTCACAAGGAGGGTCCTGGTCCACTTTCACAGACAACACAGAACCAGGGTCCCGACAGCCAGGTCCTGGTCTGAGTCAGAGCAGTCCCCATGGTATGGTGGGGGACGGGGCACTTTTCAACCCCCCTTAACGCCCGCACGCCGCTCCAACAAGTGTCCATAAACCGCAGGTGCAGGAGCCCCAGCTGCCACCTCTGGCATGTTTAGGGGAGGAAGAAACAAACACGGACTCCATCCAGACAGCTCTAAGGGACCCATTCCAGATCTGAATAAAGCCCACCCTCCTTGCTGCGCTGACCGGGGGGTTACCCAGGGGATTTATCAAACACAGGACCAATTAGTGCTGCTGCCTGCCCTCAGAACACAGCATGTGTGTGTGGAGAAACGCTGTGAGGTAAAGCTGCGAGCTAAAAGGAAAGAAAATTAGCCCCACCCCACAGGTCCACCCCGGGAGCAATAGAACAGCAGAGAGAAACATGACAGAGAGCAGGTAAGAGAGGACCCCCGAACCCCAAAAATGCTCAGCTGTACCGACCCGCGGAAGCGGAAAGGACTGTACTTACCTGTCCATGCGAGGACTCACTGACGCATTCCTGAAAGGCATACACCGCGTAGGGGTAGCTGTCAACCTGGTCCACTGTGAGTGAGACAACCCTACAGCCAAGTCATATGTGGACCCTGGAGCCAAAGCTCACCGGCCACCCCGGGAGCCATGGGGTAGGTCGTGGCAGACCCAGCCTCTTTGCAAAGGTGTGCTCATGCTCGCTGGCCAGACTGAAGAGACTACAAGGATCTATATATCCAGCTTGTCTTTCAGCCGACAGTTGATAGAAGATACTTCAAGAATAAAATTTAAAAAAAATGTTTCCTCAGGGCGCTGGGCCCAAAGGGAGCCATACGTCCTTCTCCTTTGCTAGGCAGAAAGAAACCGAGGCTGCATGCTGCAGAGAAGAGGGTTATGTCCAGAGGTAACGCCCCCTGGGCAGGGCTGTTCAACTCTGTTAAAGTAACATGTATTTAATTATCTAACATGTTTCTGCCTAGTCCTCTCCTGTGAACAGGAAAGTCCCTGTACTTTCAAATAAGACCAAAACATCAAATAATAAAATGTGAATAAAGAAACCTGTTCCAAGCTCAACAAGGGAACAAATCCCCCAAAACTGGTGTAAACTGTGTGCACTACTTAATAAATTCCATACGATAGCTAGTATAAATGTGTACTAAACAACACAACTTGTTGTGTGCACTGTATAGAAGATGCCGTGTAGCAGCTAAATCAATATGCAAATCAAGCGAAAAACTGGAAAGAAAAAAAAATGTAATAAATGGTAAATATGTAAAACACATAGAAATCCAAAAATTGTTGATATATTAACCACTTAAGACCCGGACCAATACGCTGGCAAATGACCCAAGGGGTTTTTGCGATTCGGCACTGCGTCGCTTTAACAGACAATTGCGCGGTCGTGCGACGTGGCTCCCAAACAAAATTCGCGTCCTTTTTTTCCCACAAATAGAGCTTTCTTTTGGTGGTATTTGATCGCCTCTGCGATTTTTATTTTTTGCGCTATATACAAAAATAGAGCGACATTTTTGAAAAAAAATCAATATTTTTTACTTTTTGTTATAATAAAAAAACAATAAACTAAATTTTAGTCAAACATTTAGGCCAAAATTTATTTAGCCACATGTCTTTAGTAAAAAAAAAAAATCGCATTAAAAAAAAAATTAGCTACCTAGCGGGAACAGCGACACTAATACAGCGATCAGAAAAATGATCGCTTAGTGACGCTGGCAATAGGGAGTGAAAGGGTTAACTAGGGCAGTGATCAAGGGGTTAAAACTTTATTGGGGGGGTGGGGGGGGGCTACCCTGACACTAACACTGACTGACTGTCACACTGTCTGTCACACTGACACTAAATACAGTAATCATACATGTATGATTACTGCATTCAGTGACACTGTGACAGGGGGGAGGGGGGGGGGGCGATCGCGGGGGTTAAATGTGTTTGTGTGTGTGTCAGTGTGCTGTTTGGTGCAGGACTTACTTGTTCTGTAGTGATCTCTCCTCAGCGGCGCTTGAAACAAACGCCGAGGGAGAGATCACGTCGCTTCCTCCTTCCTGTGTTTACACAGGAGGAGGAAGTGACAGGTCAGGCGGGCGCGCGCATTGGCTGGGAGCGATCCGGAGGGGGCGGATGAAAACGGATAGCCGCCCCCACTTGTCGGATCGCTCCTGCAGCCGCGCGGACCGCCGCATGTACGGGGGGGGGGGTCCGATCGGACCCCCGATCCCCCCCAAGGCACCAACGTATATATACGTTGATGTGCCTGTCGGTGCCATTCTGCCGACGTAAATGTACATGCGGCGGTCCTTAAGTGGTTAAAATAAACTCCTGAAGTGAATAGTGAAAAAATAAAAATGGTGAGAGTATATCATGAATTCCTGTGCCAAATTTATATACGTGACTTTTAACCACACAGGGCATTTTCACCCCCTTCCTGCCCAGACCAATTTTTAGTTTTTAGCGCTGTCGCACTTTGAATGACAATTGCGCAGTCGGGTGACGTGGCTCCCAAACAAAATTGACGCCCTTTTTTTCCCACAAATGGAGCTTTCTTTTGGTGGTATTTGATCATCCCTGCGGTTTTTATTTTTTGCGCTATAAACAAAAGAATAGCGTCAATTTTGAAAAAACACACAATATCTTTTATTTTTTGATTTAATATCATAATTCTTTATTTTTTTTTTACTTTTTTTTCCCTCAGTTTAGGCCGATACGTATTCTTCTACATATTTTTGGTGGAAAAAAAAATGCAATAAGCATATTTGATCGGTTTGCGCAAAAGTTCTAGCATCTTCAAAATAGAATTATTATTATTATTTTTTATTTTTTTTTACTAGTAATGGTGGCGATCTTGAGACACACAGATCCAAGGTCACGCGCACCAGGTCCCAAGCAATGCTGCGTTCACCCAGAGGGAGGGCTCCCCTCTCGTGTTGACACCGAAATGCTTTGAGCATCATAGTGGAGTGAGAATGACACCCCCCGTGGTCTATTTGGAGTTTGATTACACCACAGCACACGCCATCTGCCCCAGGAAAGGCCGATTGTTCCAAGGTGGTTAACCGACCATCCATACCAGTCAGTGGAGAAGGAATAGGAGTTTACTGCAATACACACCTTTCACCCCTGCTGGGGTAAGGCCCCTGCAGATAAGTGCAAACACGAGAGGGGAGCACGGAAAAGTCATGTATATAAATTTGGCACTGGAATTCGTGATAGACCGTCACCAATTTTCGATTTTACACCAGTCACTTTGGGAGTTTATTTCAAAATATGGACAATTGTTGGATTTTTCTCTTTTCCATTTCTTTTTAAATTTATGTATTTACCATTTATTACCTTTTTACTGTTTTTTGCTTGATTAACATGTTGATTTAGCCACTACACGGCATTTACTATACAGTGCACACAGCCTCATACCTGTGTTTGGGAAACTGTTGTATAGTACACATTTATACTAGCCATCGTATGGCATTTATTATATAGTGCACACAGTTTACACCAGTTTTGGGGGGGGGGGGGGGGATTTGTTCCCTTGTCGCACTTGGAACACTTTTCTTTATTCACATTTCATCATTTGACGTTTGGACTTGCAGAACAAGAGCCAGGGATAGGACCCTTGCCACAAAAAAAAAAAAAAAAAAGCTAAAAAGGGAACATCTCTCAGGCAGAGAGAACGCAGTCCCTAAGTGTTCCTACCTGGCTGGAGGAAACACGATTACTAAGGACTGCAGGGAGAGGCCTCCAATTTAATGCTTATGGCAGGTGTGCATTTCCTGCATGAGGAGATGGAGCTTTGTTCTCTCATGTGCCATTGACTTGTTGGTCTTGTTCACCTCGGCCGGCATCCAGGCTCATTCCTTAACATCCCCATGGATTGGAGGATGTTATAAAAAAGAGCCAGGAGGCCGAGCGAGCGAAGCGAGCCGTCCGAGCGAAACGAGGACGTGAGGCCAACTGGCAACTTTCCTCAAATTCCACGTCGCCCTGGATGCCGGCCGAGGTTCAGAGATTTCCGTCGGCAAGGATTGCGCCTGTGCAGTCCAGAGGAACCATCCTGATAGCCGGAACCATATTGGCAGATCACCGTTCTGACAGATTTTTTTGAGGGGAAAAAAAAACGTATACATTTATAAATACAACCCCCAGTCCTACAGACTATCTATAACTTTTTTTATTATTATTTATTTTATAAATCTTTTGTAATTTCTTAGACAAACAAAACATAACATGACACCACATCATACATATTAAATCTGAAATATATTAGTAAAATAACAGTCCCAACACCTTGCATAGCAAAAACAAGAAATTAAGAATTATAATTATCACTATTATTACCATAATTTCTTAGCACAATTAACCCATATAGGGAGCATCAATTCTAAGCATCCATTACATTAGATGCCGTAAATGGTTTATCCAACCACTTTGCCCAAACTTTATCCTACTTACTAGGGCGACCCCTATTCCTATAAGTATCTCTATACAGTTGAAGATTAATATTAATCAATTGTTTCCAATATATAAGCGTAGGAGGGTGATATTTCTTCCAATATAATGCAATAGCTTATGTAAATGTAATGTTGTATTAATAAGTATTTGTTCGGTCACTATAGGGGGTAATATCCTCTACTAAGCTCAGCAGACAAACTGACATTCACAAACCGGTAAAGGAGCAGAGGCAATAGAGTTTAATAGATCTACTACCTCCATCCAAAATGTAACAATATATGGGCAGGACCAGAAGTTGTGTGTGAAGTTCCCTTGAGCTGTTCCGCACCCCTAACACTAAGACCCCTTTCACATTGGGGAATTTTTCAGGCGCTTCAGTGTGAAAACACTCAGGCTTTCACATTGGGATTGCAGATGCAGCTTTTTTCAGGTCCTTTTTTTAACGCTAAAGCTTCTGAAAAAAACAGTGTGAAAAGGGTCGTAGAGGAACAAGCAGGATTTATCTTTTGAAGTCTATGGGCCAGATTCAGAAAGACTTGCGCTGGAGTATATTGCTATGCGCCGCGTAAGTGTAAAGATGGGCCGTAGTATCTATGTGCCATACCCACCAAACTAGATGCGCCAGAAAATGGGCTTTTCCAACCGGCTTAACTTTCCTATGCCAGAGTATCGTATGCGCATATTTTCGCTTGGCGCATCCGTCGCGCCTATTGATTTCCCATTTAAATATGCAAATTAGGGAGATATGCCGATTCGCCAACGGATTAGCACCAGACGCTGGCTACGTGCGTCGCGTGTACGTCGTACGTCTGGAGCAAAGTTATTCCTACAAATAGCTGCTTTATCTTTACTCCTGACGGCCACGGGTCAGCAGGAGAGCAGCTACAGCAGCAGCGTTACCGACGAAAATAGCAAGCTGACCAACCACACTTGCAGGACAACACCTCTGTGTGCCAACATGCTAGGGGCAGCTGTGGTCCTAGCACTACTAATGGGTCCCCTGGTACGGAGGAGGCGGGCACGTGAGAGGATATACCGCACGCGCATGAGCCTCTTTGGCATGGGTGATGAGGAGGTGTATCGCATCTTCAAATTCAGCCCAGATGCAATCCTTGAACTAACCACAACCCTGCAGGATGACATCACCAGCAAGACACACCGCTCACAAGCAGTGCAGCTACTGGTGGAGGTACTGGCAACACTTCATTTCCTTGCCAGTGGATCATTCCAGCGTACAAGTGGAGTTGTGGCTGGGATGTCACAGTCCACCATGAGCAGATGTGTGCACCAGGTTGTCCCTGCAATTCTCAGACGCATTTCCCACCACATCATCAGACCCAGCCATGACAGCTTCATATACCGTCAAAGCCCCATCCCAACGGAATTCGAACAGAACGTGTATGGGGACAGCTGATTGGTTGGTGAGTGACAGGCATGACTGTCCGACCCCATGATGCTGACATCACGAGGGGCACATGCATGACTAACATCCTCCTGTCTTTTCCCTTCCAGGTGACTCTGCATATGCACTGGGACCCCATCTAATGACTCCTTTCCGGAACCCCCAAACCAGAGGAGAGAGAAGATACAATGCGGCACATATCCAAACTCGTGCAGTGGTGGAGCAAACATTTGGGCTCCTGAAGTCCCGTTTCCGATGCCTGGATAAGTCTGGAGGGGCCTCTTGTATTCCCCTACCTTTGTGTGTCAGATCATCGGTGCATGTTGCATTGTTGCATGCTGCACAACTACGCCATGAGAAAGGGCCTGCAGATTGACATACGTGGTGACCTGACCCCCGACCCACACAGTCCCCACCTGCCAGAGACTACCCATTCAGCTGATGGAGGAGCAGTCAGGAGGGTCCTCGCCGTAGGCATCTTTGGACAATAAACAAATACATTGATCACACGGACAATGCACGCATGCACACCACTGAGGTCCCTAGATCACACACACACACACCACATCCACATCACATTGGATTAGCCCAAGTCCAACATGCAAAACTTGGGAGCAGCAACGCCGCGCCAAGGCCCCAATGATGTCGCTGTCCATTCACACGTCATTCACACAGCCGTGGGGATAACTTCTCCCCAACGGCCGAGGGTGACACCCCTTACTGGCAGGAGTGCCACCCTCACATTCACACACCATTCACACTGTCCCCTGCACTACTGACCGTGTCCAGTTTAAATAAAAAGAAAAAGCTCATAACCTGAGCAAAATATAAATAAAAATAAAAAGCTCATAACCTGAGCAGAAACAAAAACTGCAAAAATAAACGAAGAACCCAAAAAGCCATCATTTGGGCTGACGGGGGCTCTTTCTGGTGGGCCCTCTCTGGCTCCTCAGCTGCCTGGAGGGAGTCTCGGGTGGGGGGGCACCTGGAGGTGGCTGATCCCTGGGTGGGCCACTCCTGGCAGGTGTGGCCTGCATGCCCTCCAAGGCCATGGCAGCCGGCTGAGGAAGGAATTAGTCTGGGCCTGCATCCTCAGCTGCCGGGTCACCTGGTATTGTTGGGCCCGCTGCCTCTGCCTCCCCTGGTCCCGGATGGCAGCTGTGTTGGCCTGGACGGCTGCAGTGAGGTGCCGAACATCAGCCTGCACCTCCCCCAGGCTGTTCACCACTGCAGCACAGTTGCAGCTGACATCCTGCACTGCCTCTGTCATCTGGGCCACGGAGCCCAGGCTGTCAGCTACACGGTCCAGGTGCCCAGCTATTTCCCCCATCTGCTGGGTCTGCCTGGCCTGGTCCCTCGCCATTTGGTCATGGACCACGTCAGACACCCCCCTGGTCTTCCGGGTCGCCTTCCTGGGGCCAGGAGATGGTATTCCCCGGGGGGACGGAGTCGCCCTTCAGGGGCTTCCCATGATGGGGGAGTGGATTTGAGAGGGCCCTGCTGAAGGGGAGGACTCTTCCAAAAATAACAGAAACTCCTGCTCTGCGACGACAGGCTCCTCCTCAACCACCTCAGCAGGTGAGGTGTGGGCACTCCCCTCCACCTCTGTGTCTTCAGTGCCCAGGGGGGGGTCGGGCTCAGGATGCAGTTGGGGGGATGGGGTGGAATGGCCGCCGGCAGATGATGGCCCAGCTCTGTCATCTGTGGATGACACAAAGCAGACACATGTTGGTGGTCCCACACACTTGGCACATGTACCCTCCCCCCACATGCAACACACCAAATAGGGGATAAAAAACACTTACCTGTCCTGGAGCCTTCCTCCACAGAATCATAGCCCGGTACCCCCTCCAACTGCTCCCTCTCCAGGCAGCGGGCGACCACCTCCTCCTCCGTGGTCAGGCTGACCACACATGGGGGTCCACCCCCGTGCCCCTCTCATGCCTCCTGATGGTGGCCACCTTGCCCCGGACTTTGCGCCTCACATCATTTATTTTTTTGGCAATGTCCGCTAGGGCTGCGCATCTTCACCGGTCACACGATTCGATGCGATTACGATTATCAAGTCCACGATTCGATTCCGCGATGCATCACGATGCATCAAGATTACTGCGCACGGTTTTTATCTGTTCTTAAAAAAACTCTCTGCATGTAGCAAACTGTAAACACAGCAGACAACTTAAAGAGGAGCTCCAGACTGACCCCAAAATACTACGAGATGGACAGAGACTGCAGACAATGATACTAGAGAGGATCAGAGACTGCGGACATGATACTAGAGAGGGTCAGAGACTGCGGACATGATACTAGAGAGGGTCAGAGACTGCGGACATGATACTAGAGAGGGTCAGAGACTGCGGACATGATACTAGAGAGGGTCAGAGACTGCGGACATGATACTAGAGAGGGTCAGAGACTGCGGACATGATACTAGAGAGGGTCAGAGACTGCGGACATGATACTAGAGAGGGTCAGAGACTGCAGACATTGTCGTTTGGCAGGACTTTATGGGGACAATGTATGCCATGCTTATTGTCTTAGTGATTGATTCACATCACAACTTCATTGATACCTTTTTTTTTGTACGATTTTTAGTTTTGCTCATTACTACCACACGTGCAATGCATGGCTGCATGTGTGTGGCAGTGATGAGCAAAAGCAAAAATCATACAAAAAAAATAAAAAAATCAATGAAGTTGTGATGTTAATCAATCACTAAGACAATAAGACATACATAAACTAGTGTGCCATCAATTGCTGCCAGTGTGCCAATGCCATCAATTGCTGCCAGTGTACCGCCAGTGTGCCAATGCCATCAATTGCTGCCAGTGTGCCGCCAGTGTGCCGTCAATTGCTGCCAGTGTGCCGTCAATTGCTGCCAGTGTGCCGTCAATTGCTGCCAGTGTGCCGTCAATTGCTGCCAGTGTGCCAATGCCATCAATTGCTGCCAATGTGCCATCAATTGCTGCCAGTGTGCCAATGCCATCAATTGCTGCCAGTGTACCGCCAGTGTGCCAATGCCATTAATTGCTGCCAGTGTGCCGTCAATTGCTGCCAGTGTGCCGTCAATTGCTGCCAGTGTGCCGTCAATTGCTGCCAGTGTGCCGTCAATTGCTGCCAGTGTGCCGTCAATTGCTGCCAGTGTGCCGTCAATTGCTGCCAGTGTGCCAATGCAATCAATTGCTGCCAGTGTGCCATCAATTGCTGCCAGTGTGCCAATGCCATCAATTGCTGCCAGTGTGCCAATGCCATCAATTGCTGCCAGTGTGCCAATGCCATCAATTGCTGCCAGTGTGCCAATGCCATCAATTGCTGCCAGTGTGCCGTCAATTGCTGCCAGTGTGCTGTCAATTGCTGCCAGTGTGCCGTCAATTGCTGCCAGTGTGCCGTCAATTGCTGCCAGTGTGCCGTCAATTGCTGCCAGTGTGCCATCAATTGCTGCCAGTGTGCCAATGCCATCAATTGCTGCCAGTGTGCCAATGCCATCAATTGCTGCCAGTGTGCCAATGCCATCAATTGCTGCCAGTGTGCCAATGCCATCAATTGCTGCCAGTGTGCCAATGCCATCAATTGCTGCCAGTGTGCCAATGCCATCAATTGATGCCAGTGTGCCAATGCCATCAATTGATGCCAGTGTGCCAATGCCATCAATTGCTGCCAGTGTGCCAATGCCATCAATTGCTGCCAGTGTGCCAATGCCAATAATTGCTGCCAGTGTGCCATCAATTAGTGCCAGTGTGCCATCAATTGCTGCCAGTGTGCCACAAATTGCTGCCCCGAGTACCTGATGATGATAAATCTGACTCATGTCACTGCTGCCTTCAGTACTCGGCTGTCTCGGTTCTCCCACAGCAGCGTGAGTTAAGCCAAGGAGGAAGGCTCTGGGGAGTCGGGAGCGGGACCGGGGACACTCGCTGAACGTGTCCCTCACATGGCGATGGGCGACTGGGAATGCCGTCAGCGGGGGGGGGGGCGGGCGGGAAGGAGGCGCGGCGTCTTCGGCTGCATCAGCAGTGGGGGGTGGGAAAAGAGGCGCGGCATCTTCATTACATTAGCAGGGGGGCAGTAAGAGGCAGGGCGTCTTCGGCTGCATCAGCAGGGGGGGGGGCGGGAAAAGAGGCGCGGTTAACGCCCACGGCTTCCTTTGGCTTTCGGCTTCTGCTTTGACTCAAAAGACATAGCGGCGCGCAGGTGAGATAACGTCATCAAAAATCGATTAATGCAAGTCGTAGCATCGTAATTGCATCGTGGGTAGCCGAATCCCGATGCATCGATGCTACGATTAATTTCAACACCCCTAATGTCCGCAGCAGTCCGTGTCGAATAGCCAAAACTGTTCACCCTGGCAGCAATGGACTCCAGGATGGCCTGCTTCCTGTCCCGGCTTGTCTGGCGACGTTTACTGCCATGGAGGAACACATTGTAAGTCTCCATAGCCGAGATGACGGCAGACAGCTCCTGGGCATTGAAATTGAGCTTTCTCCTCTGTCTGCGGGGAACGGGAGAAGCCATCTCACAGCAAAAGTAACTTCCCTGGGGGGGGGGGGGACCGGATATACTTTTGCGCCGGAAAGGCGCATCTGCGGCCTCTTTTATACGCACAACGTAAGACATTGCGCCGCCGTTTCCCATGAAGTGGTGCCGACGGAAGTTGTGAGCATGCGCACAGGGGAGCGAGTGGAGCCCTCCCTCACTGCGCATGCTTCGTGGATGATGCGCTGAACGTAAGTCTCTGCGCTGGGCTCCGCCCATCATTTACATATGGTCACACCCACTACCACGTCGGGTTGCGCCATCGCATTTTCGTTACTCCGCCACAAAGTAACGAACAAGTGCTTGGTGAATACTGTACTTGACTCACTAGTTCGCGTCAGCGTAACGTATATGTGCTGCACTACGCTGAATAAAATATGCGCGCATCTACATGAATCTGGCCCTATATGGCTAAATATACTGTTTGCTCTGTGTACCAGTTTAAATTGTATAACATGATTCCTCAATGAAACCAGAGATCTAAAAGGGAAATACCACACACACAGCTCCAGTCCTTCATACTCAAATCTGGTATATTTCACATCCACCTAGCTCGAAGACACTTTAATGGCAGGATAGAGGTTAAAACAAGATGAGAACAGTCTCAAGGTAGGCTTATCCAGACACTCAGACCTAAGTACTAACTTCAAAGTAGATTGTATCATCCTTAAACTATCCTGTGGAAACTGAGCATGAAAAGTATGTGAAAGCTGGAAGTAACTAAATAGATAAGAGCTATTAAGATTAAAAATTGAGGTTAGTGTAGAGAAAGTGGATAATCTCTGATCAGTAACCAATTGAGCAAGTAATTTAATATTGTATTTGGTCCATGCAATAGGCTCTGGTGTTTTAAATAATTGGGGTAAGGTAGGGTTTAGCCATAAAAGGGGCATTTGAAGAAATCGCTTCTTTTGGATAACCCTCAGGCCGCGTACACACGGCAGAGAACCTCGACGGGCAGAACACATCGTTCCGCCCGTCGAGGCTCTCTGCCGGCCGTCGAAATCGGCGACCCGCCCGTCGGGAATGGCAACCAGCCATTCATCCAGGCGGGCCGTCGAGGAAATAGAGAGCGTGCTCTCTATTTCTGCTCGACGGGCTTCCCGACGGGAAGCTCGCCGAGACCGTACACACGGCCGAGGTCCTCGCTGGAATGCACATTCCAGCGAGGTTCTCGCTGGTTTTCAGCGAGAACCTCGGCCGTGTGTACGCCGCCTCACATCTAATACTCTTGGATAGTATTAACCACTTAAGCCCCGAGCCTGTTTTTCAGATTCGGTGTTTACGAGACTAAAACATTTTGTTTTGCTATAAAATTACTTAAAACCCCCAAACATTATATATATTTTTTTCTAACACCCTAGAGAATAAAATGGCAGTCATTGCAATACTTTTTGTCACACCGTATTTGCGCAGCGGTTTTACAAGCGCACTTTTTTTTGGAAAAAAATTCACTTTTTTAAATTAAAAAATAAGACAACAATTAATTTGGCCCAATTTTTTTACATATTGTGAAAGATAATGTTACGCCGAGTAAAATGATACCCAACATGTCAAGCTTAAAAATTGCGCCCGCTCGCTCAAACTTTTACCCTTAAAAATCTTGATAGGCGACGTTTAAAAAATTCTACAGGTTGCATTTTTTGAGATACAGAGGAGGTCTACGGCTAGAATTATTGCTCTCGCTCTAACGATCGCGGCGATACCTCACTTGTGTGGTTTGAACACCGTTTTCATCTGCGGGTGCTACTCGCGTATGCGTTCGCTTCTGCGCGCAATTTTGTCGGGACGGGGCGATTTAAAAAAAAAAAATATGTTTTGTTTTCGCATTTATTTTACCAATTTTTAACACTAAAATAAAAAAAATTATCACTTTTATTCCTATTACAAGGAATGTAAACATCCCTTGTAATAGAAAAAAGCATGACAGGTCCTCTTAAATATGGGATCGGGGGTCAAAAAGACCTCAGATCTCATATTTAGGCTTAAATGCAAAAAAAAATGTAAAATGACATTTTTCAAATGACATACAAAAAAAAAAATATGTCTCTTTAAGACACTGGGCGGGACTGACGTTTTGACGTCACTTCTGCCCAGCAGAGCTACGGCGACGGCGACGGATGAGGGAAATGTTTCCCTCACTAACATCCCCACTGAGCACAGGAGAGGACCCGATCGCCTCCGCTGCTACCGACGGCTCCGGTAAGTGTCGGAGGGCACGGGAGGGGGGGCCCCTCGCCCGCCACCGATAACGCCGATCTCGCGGCGAATCTGCCGCGGAGACCGCCATTATCCTTTGACCGACCGCCCACTGAAATGATGGATATCTCGGTTGTGGCAGCAGCTGCTGCCGTTACAGAGATATCCATCTTTAAAGTGCCGACGTAGAACGACGGTGGGCGGTCGGCAAGTGGTTAAGCATAGGAATAGTGAAGTGATGAATAGATGAAGTGCCCTACGGCCCCTTATTAAAAGTACCTTGAAAGCTTCTACGGAACCAAATACGGCTGCTTCCAGCCAGGTAGAGGGGTTGTATAAATCTGGGTTTAACCACCATGCGGCCGTAACCAACCGAGTGGCTAAGAAATATTTGTATAAATCTGGACAGAGGCGGCTCTAGGCTTTGTGAGGCCTTAGGCAAAAAACTTAGACATGAGGCCCCACTCACGCCCCTAATGGTAAAAATAATTCAAGCGATAAAAATGGCTGCAGAAAGATGCATGGATATAGCACACAGGTGATCAGCACCACTTCCAGGGCACCCAACTCACCTGTCAGACATATGCAGCCAATACAGCATCTGGAACCCAGCAAGGTGACAACCAGTGGTGCCCCCCCCCCCCCCATCCATGCATCTGGCCCCCTAAACTACACGCAGGGCACCAGACACATTGATTCCAATTAGAGGGGGGGGGGGGGTTGAAGCAGAGGCTCTAATACAGTGGCGGCAAACAAACTGGAGAAAAATAAAAACATTAATTCCAGCCTCACTGTGCCCGTCAAATGCAGTATCACTGTGCCCACTAGGAGGGATCCCTCCATCACACAGAGTCTTTACACCATCAATTACAGCCTCACTGCCCATCAATCACGGTCACTGTGTCCATCATAGAGCAACCTCACTGTGCCCATCAAAAAGAGAGAAAGAGAGAAAAAGAGAGAAAGAGAGACACCCCAATTCTTCTTTATGGCAGTGAAGTTTGGGGTCCCGTCACCTACCCAAACCAATCCAAATGAGACCCCAGCCCAACAGAAATATTCCATCTGGATTTCTCCAAGTCCATCGGAGCACCTCCAAGGCCTCGTACACACGATCAAATCTGTCTGCTGGAAACGGTCTGCTAGACCGTTTCAACAGACAGATTCGATCGTGTGTACGGGCTAACAGACGGATTTGGCCACCCGACAGATTTCAAAGCATGCTTTGAAATCTGTCGGCTGGGAACCCGTCCGCCTGACATGTCTGCTGGTTAGTATGCTAACCAGCAGACATGTCTTCTCGCACACGCGCCGAATGATTTCGACGCATGCGCGGAAGTGTTTTACTTCCTGGTGCGGTGACGTGGCGGCGTCAATGTCACCGCCACGTCACCGACACGTCAGCGCGCTGTCTGCTGGCGGGGATTTTGATTTGCTCGTGTGTACACGCGAGCAAACCAAAATCCCAGCAGACAGATTTGTTCAAATCTGTTGGACAGACAGATTTGAACAAATCTGTCTGCTCGTGTGTACGAGGCCCAACAGTGCTTGCCGGTCCGAGCTGGGCAGATTTCCCTTACTTCTCGCAGTACAGAAGAGGGCACCATCATACTGGGACCACCTACAAAAAAGCAGAGCCAACTCATACCACCATAAAGCCTTACTGGACAGTAAGAACCAGTCCAAGCCGTGTGGCCTGCAACAACTCATCAACACCTTGTTTATCCCAAACTCAACAATGCGGCCTGACAAAATCGCAAATAAAAAACATAATGGATAACTCCAACATGTATTTTTTTTGGAGTTATCCATTATGTTTTTTATTTGCGATTTTGTCAGTCACTGCAGTGAGACTACAAACTGCTACAAGACCCCAAAGACAGACAGACAGACAATAAGCCTGTACAGACTGAGCGCCCACAGTCTGGAAATGGAA